>JACJUY010002667.1:79043-89510 GCA_014220935.1 Platorchestia sp. MABIK | reverse complement strand
AGAAGGGATTAGGCTTTATCTACAAATGTTAGAATACCATGAATTATCATTTTGAACATTTTCTTGTTTTCAAACTAACCTTATTATTGTAAAAATCTTTTGATTTAAAGGGAGCTCTGATTCAATATGAAAGGTATTTTGCAAAGTAAACGCTGCTATAGTATCGCTAATGTATTAATTTATGAAGAGCTAAAATGTCGCTAATTGTTGAATTTCTGAAAAGCTAACATTACTCAAAAAATCATGCTTTTTTCAATTATTAACTTAACTCCTCTCTGCTTGAAATTATCCATTTCCTTGGAAACTTGTTTGAGGTTAATGTTTGTTCACAGCCCAAGCTCGACCTTTCTTTCGTTTGTGCCGGTGGGCCAGCCGTGGTCCTGTCCTGCGCTGTCAAACCTTCCTGGTTTGATTTTCCACGATTGGCGTGGGGCATTTGCACTACTGGTGTAAATGATTCATGATTTTACAATACTATCAAATTATAATGCACTGTTGTCCAAATACTTTCCTTCACCCGCCATCAGATCATCATGCACATTGGTTTTTCAAATGCTTTATAACTGACATCAGGATACAATGACGGTTACATGGTCAAGGCGGTACCCATTTCCGACACCTGGGCAGGGTGTCTCGGAGTTCTCTCCTTCCCCATCGGGGAGAAATCACCACATGGTGCTGAGATTCCAAAAACCGACACCTTTCCATGAAGGGTGCGTTTTTAACCACTTAATTTTGTAAAATCATGTAATCCTGCATTCAAGCCAGGGGAAAAACAGTTGAATATTTTTATGTATTATCCCAAACATGCAGGACATAGATCAATCACCAAGAAGATGATAAACCTATTCTGAATATAATTTTGTAGGCCCATAGACTACAACCATAATAGTTCAAGAATGCATTTCCATAAAACTGATTAACACAAGGATAACAGTGAACCCAGAACAGGTGTTCTTAAAGAGTTAGTGTGTGAATTTATTTTATTTAATATTTACAATGAAAATCACAGCACAAATAAAAACGGTGAGTCAAAGGTTAAGGCACCAGAAACAAGTTATAGAGATACCTTGAAAGGTAAAAATTTGCAAAGGTGACTTGCTGCATTCACAGATCTTGAATATCTTATCATCCATTGACAAAAACTATAATTAAACAAAATGCAGTGCTATCTAAAAATAATTCACACCTAAAGATATAGTTTTTAAAATGTTTCAAAGGTTTTCATAAGTTGTTAATGGTTTATTTTAGCTTTGATTACATGTTTGTTGTTCCCCATACCTTGCACTATTTTCATTACCGAAGAACTTATGGTACTTTGAGCCTCCTAAACCACAACGGTGTTCCAAAGAGAGGAATAAAGTAGGGATCAATGAGTACAAACACGTACACAGGGTTTGTACTATGTTTAAAAATCCACTAACAATAATACCATATTTCTGTAATAAGTAGTCAACCGCAAGCCATCTAATTATGAAATGAAACTGATGAAAAGTATATGGCAAATAAAAATTTCTTATGACAATCATCACTATACAACATAACTGACATTCTGGTAAATAATTAGTGAACATTTAGCTTAATGAAAAAATCTGAATAGAGATGCGCATCCCTTGATTAACCACAGCCTCATCTTATATTTTATCCGCAAAGTAACGTCACTGCGAACAAGTATAGACCATCATGATGCGCTTGATGTGCACTTTGATGGATTTTTAATGCAGCCTTGACCAATTCTGGGGTATCAAATTGTAGGGTTTACTTCAGCTTGAATTAAGTTAGACATATGCTAATTTCTACATCTCCTGTATGGATACAAATGTAGCGTAAATCATCACTAAACAACATAACTGGCATTCTGGTAAATAATCGCTGAACATTTAGCTCAATGGAAAAATATTTCTTAGAATTCTGGCATTTATATTCTACATATCTAATACAGATAATTTGTCTTGTTGGTGACTAATATAAAAAGTATATTAAAGCAAAGTTTAAATACCCTTTGGTATTATATTGTTAGATAATCATAATTTGGCATAACGAAAGCATAATTTGTAATTACTGGTCAAGCACATCATTATCAAGGTACAAAAAGACTAGAATTTCATCAATCCAACTTCACTCATTTCATTATCTCAACATTATTTTAAACATTGCAGGAAATTTTTTGTAACACTTTAAACACGATTGATTTACATCTGTACTACTCTATGTGATGCCACCCGGCTAAGTGGACACAAACCCCCGATTGTAACGGGCACAAAATCACATAAATTGCCTAACCCAGACTAGGGTCGGTAACAATTTTAAATAAAGATAATAAACACGATAAGCAGAGCAAGGTATCAAGAAAGGGTTCTCACCTGTTCGAAAATAATGTTCAGGAGAACTCTTCTCAATAAAGCCGGCTGCCCAAGAACCTCACGGTCCTGTGGTAGCGAGGAGTTTTAACCGACGACCACCGGAGCGTAAACATTTGAAGTGCTCGNCGTCTACAACCGAAGATGTGAGGAACCCTCACCATTGCTCCGCTTAGTCGTAAATTATTTGCGTTAATGATCTCAGGCTGATTTATTGGACTGCAGCCCAAGACCCTTTATACTGCGGAGGGCCTTTAAATTTTGCCTTACTAAGTTCGCAAAGGACCTCAGCTTTGAGCAATGGCTGGTATTTCGACACAATCCCGGCAAAAGAAAAAACGGAGCTCTCATTTGAAATTTCCGTTACATATATTTTTAGATACAAAACATTTTGATACATTTATAGTACTTTCCAGCGAAACATAGAAAGTACTATCACTTCACATGTGCGCACATAGAATTTCAATATATTAAGACAAAATAGAAAAGGAAATTAAAGATGACCTTTCCTAATTAAGTCAGCAAGTTTGCTACGCTGTTGGCGAGCCACCTGCCGTTTAGGACGGGCAGCTGCCGCAAGATTAAGGTCTTCGGAAGATTCAGAAGAATCGCTTTCAGAAGAAGTCTGCTGATCTCTAGGGTGTTCAATAGAGAGAGAACTACCCTCATGAGAAATGGAACTCTCAGGAGGCTCGAAATAAGGATTCAACTCCTCATTGGAGCTCCCTTCTGCGCTTTCCCATCCCTCCTCTGAAGCAGTTTCAGAAGCAGCTAACTCCAGGGGGTAAAGTAGAGAAATTTTGACGGCAGACTCAGAGTTATCAGCTTTAATAATTCTAACAACTCGGACCTTACCATCGCGTCCAGGTAATAGCGCGATGATACGGACCAAAGTCCAAAACGGCCTAGGTTTTATGGGATGCCTTAATAAAACAACCTGGCCTACGGATTGAAATTTATTGTTAAGAGGAAGAGATTTAAGAGGATATGGACCTCTTAGACTGATTGAATATTGGGAGTACCAGAGTTCCCTGAACCTGGCCACCATTACGTCGCGCCTTTCAAGCGCGGAGAGCAAACTCTCTCGCCGTTCGGCGTCTTCGGTTTCCAAGTCAGGGACCTCAACGGAAAGAATTAGAGAGTTAGAAGTAGGATAGAGTTGAAGGAATTGTATGGGCATAATAGGCAAAATAGTGTCCCCCGTCTCTGTGTAGGAAAGAGGACGTCGATTAAGATTATGAGTGATATCAGAAATTGCAGTGGAAAAGGTTGAATAAGGATAAGTGTTCCGGCCAAAGAGCTTATACAGATTTTCTTTTATAGATTTAAATAGATTTCACAATTTCCCAGATCGAACCAAATTGTGGACTATAGATCGGGATAGTTTTAAATTTAACATTAAAGGTTCTGAAACGTTCTTCATACAAGGATGAAGTTAAAACTTCTGACAAAAGGTCAGGAGCTGCTAAGAAAGTTTTGGCATTGTCTGAATAAACGGTGTTGGGAACACCCTTTTCATTCGTGAAGCGAATAAAAGCAAAACAGAATTCCTCCAACGTCATGGAAGGAAGAAGCTCTATGTGAATTGCTCTAGTTTGGAAACACGTAAATAATAACAAATATACTTTTTGCTTATGCCCAAATGGGTCTAACACCCAGAAATGAGCTGAAAAGTCCATTCCCATGGTGGCGAATGGTCTTACAAAATTAGTCCGACTTTCTGGCAACGCAGGCGGGTCGGGATAGGAAAAGGCTTTAGCGTTGACCCGCTTGCAAACAGTGCACTTGGACAGTATGCTGCGAACGGTACGCTTACAGCGCGGTATTAAATAATCGTCCAACTTTAGTTTCTGCACGGTAGTTTCAACACCTAGGTGATTTAGAGATTTATGCGTATGCAAAATCAGTAGATAGGTTAGATGAGAAGAACTAGACAACAGAATAGGGTTTCTAGTATTGTAGTCTAATTCATCTGCCATAATTATGCGGCTGCTAGATCTGATTAAATTATGAGAGTCAAGAAATAAGTTGAAAGATCAAACAAGCAAAGGCGGACGAGGATTCTTGGTTTTCAAGGCCTCTATCTCGCTGGCGAAATGCTCTCTTTGCATAAAGGAAATGAGATGAAGAAATGCTCGCATTTTAGCCTCTCCCGGATCTGCGCGCTTCCAGATTACTACAGCTCTAAATACCTTCTCTACCACACCTAATAGTCTGGGGTAGGAGGAAAAGCGCTCAAGCGCTACAACCGAAGCTTCACCTGGGGGAGCGACATTAACTGCGATACACGTATCAGAAATGAACTGCTGTGGAATACATCCTAAGTGACCCTTAGGCCACCTATCTCTACTGTCTCTTATTCAAGAAGGACCTTCTAATCATAACGGCTTACACTCTAGAAATTTAGACACCTTCACACCATGTGTAAGCATATCTGCTACGTTAAACATCGTGGGTGCATACTCATAGCTGAAGGCAGCCAAAGTCTTACCTTCTAGTTGCCTGCGCATAGCTTCTATGTCTTTTAGTCTATTGCTTACAAATATATTCTTGCGAGGAGGTTTACCACTCAAGAGCCAAGCTAGGGTTACTTGAGAATCAGTTAGAATAGTTACATTAGAAACTTTATAAGGAAAGTTCACATCACTCAGAAGAGAAACAAGACAAGAGCTCAAGGGAAGGAAGAGTTCGCTGGCGCGAAGGCGAAACTTTAACTTTAGAGAAAAGTAATGCGCTGCGTTCCTCTTGGACGCCATAAATACAAATACCAAAGGCACTAGCACTAGCATCACAAAATACAATAAGTTGGGTATTTTTAGTCTCTGCCAAAGTCATCCTAGGAAACTCGTAGTCCTTTAACTCCGAAAACTCCAGACAATAGCTCTGCCATTCCTTACATAAATCTTCCGGGACATCCTGATCCCAACCTAGCCTTAAGGGCGTTAGTTTTCTCAAAATAAGCTTACCTCATACAGAAAATGGCAACAAAATCCCCAAGGGGTCATAGAGCGACGCAACATCAGATAATATTTTTCTTCGTGTTTTGCACGAAGAGTCCAACTTTTTCACAGACAGAGAAAGAAGATCAGTAGGTGAGTTATAGTCGTAACCCAGCACTCTGGAGTGCATTTCGGCACTACACAGCGCAGGGTCAATTTGGGAAAGAAGATTAGAATTATTGGATTTCCACTTGCGTAAGGGAAACCCACTCTCCTCAAATGCACTATTGGCGCTTCGAAATGTGCTAAGCGCTAGCTCAGGACTCTCAGTAGTGAACACTAAATTATCGACGTACAGCTTGTTTGCCATAACGTCCCTAATTGTCAAATCTGTAATCGTTTGAGCGTGCAATTTGAGTAGATAGTTAAGAATATAAGGCGACGCAACAAACCCGAACAAAAGCGTAGTGTAACGGTAATACAAGAATTTACCATCTTTATAAAGAATGAAGCTGAAATGATTTCGGTCAAAATCACAAGCAAGTTTTACTTGTACAAAAGCTTTAAAGATATCGGAAAGAACAACTACTGAATTTGCTTGGAAGTAGATCAGCAGTCCTAACAAATTGTTCAAAAGATTAGGACCTACATAAGAGGCTTCATTCAGACTGGGTAAACCACTGACTTTCAAAGAGCAATTAAAACGGGTCGGATTTTGAAAGTTTCTACATGTGTACGGATAACGGGCCTATGCGGTATCCATTTGTGCGCACGCAAGTCTATTCTCTTGACAGAAATAGGCTCAATAATACCCAATTCAAGCTGCTCAAGGAAGACATCATTATAGGCACTTTCAATCCCTTTTTGGGCATTGTCATTCGCTACTTTACGAGCAAGATATCTTGCCAAAACAAAGTTGTTAGGTACTCTAGCCAAAAGTTGGCGATTCCAGGGTAACTGGACCGAATACCTACCTTTCTCATACTTAACGCTACTTTTGAAATCTTCCAATTCCTTATCATTTTCTTCCTCTTTAGCAGGAATACCCATAAGCTCCAAGTCCAGCAGTCGATCAAGTCCCGTCTGAACTTCGCAATTGTCAGAAACGTCTAATAGTGAGGCACATACTTTAGGGGTTTCATAGAAATTAGTCAAAGCACTGCGGAAACGGTTTTCATTCAATTTACATTTACCAACTTTCCTTTTAGTTTTCGATTTAGACTCGTGGTCATGAGACAGAGACAGCTTGACAGCTTTAACATTATCATTCCGTTTGCCGGAAGTTTTTTGATCATTATATAGCTTCTAAGTTTTAGAAGCAACAAGAGAAGTTAAAGAGGAGTTGTAACATTTCAACTCCCCAAAAGGAAGAAACCCATTGGAAACTCTCATCACTTTACAATTGTTCACGCTCTGAAGCTCAAGTACTTTAAAAGCTTGAAGAGCATCAACACCCAAAATCCCTTGAACTTGGATGCTATCATTAATCACTTCAGGAAATGAAGTGGAAATAGGTAATTTAATTTTTAAGGTTTCTAGTCTAGCTTTCATGTCTTTCATGCCCATCTGGAGATTCAGATTCTTCATTGCAAAAACATCAAGCTCATGCTTCTCACTGTCTGGAAGCACGAGTTCAATGCTAAGAGGCTTTCCTATTAAAGGAACAGAAGCACCTACAGTGTTAACAATTTGCTGCTGTAGGTCTACATCAGAATAGTTAGAACTTACAGAATCTAAGTCCACAAGGGAAGTTTGACTTCCAGTGTCAATAAGAAAGTTAATACGTTTAGTAACACCACCATATTTGGTGGCAAGAGCTACGAGAGGGCACATCCTAAGACGTGCCTTTAACTGTCATGTAGAGTTTACCTTAAGTACACTAGTTTCAACAAATTTAGGGCACAAAGGGCTTACGTGTGTGTTAGCCTTACACAAAGAACGCAAAAATGGAAGACCTTCAACTTTAGAAGGGCACGCACTGGCCAAATGCTTACTGCTAAGACATATAGAGCATAATTTTAACTCACCAGCCCGCTTCAAACGTTTTTTGTGTGAGTCGAACTTCTTACATGAAAACGAAGCATGGTTAGCCTGGTTACAGAAGCGACTTACCTTAACAACAAGCAGCTTACTAGGCACAGGAGAATGTTGCGTTTTATTCCTAACCTCAGTTCTGGTCACCACTTCCTTATTTCGGAATACAAGAGAAGGTTTAGATTTTGTTTCANTGAGGAGCCCTAAAGATATTCAAAGGAACATCAGAAGGAGAAACCTTAGACACGGAAGGTACACCGGTATCACTAGAGTTTTACACCTGTGACTGGGAAATTTGATTTTTTAGTTTAACAATTAACTCAATCACCTGTACTTCATACTCCGCCCTTCTTCCCAGTTCCGCCTCCGAAACTGCATCTACATCTACAGGAATAGTAGAGGACAGCAATCTAAAAGACTGCAGCAATCCATTCAATTGAGGGATAGCTTCAACTAGAAAGGCAGTCTCACAGTCAGGAGAGAGAGTTTTCTTTTTAATAGAGGTAATGCTGCACTTAATACCACGCAACCTAATGTTCAAGGCTACGCTAGTAATCTTTTCATTTTCCATAATCAAATTGTATTTCAAAACTTATGGGAAAAAAGGAAAGTTAATTTGTATGACGTCTGCACCCTAGAGTGGACAAGTTACATCCCTAAATGACATGGAAAATCAAATTAATGAAATAGAAATACACAAAAATATTACATTTCTCACCAATTACACTTTCAATTTCACAACATTTCTAGGTTTATAATTTTACACCTACACAGTTTTTAAAGAACAAACTTTTTTAAGAGTGAACCTAACAAAGGTTAGAAGAGATTCAACAAAGGCCAGAGAACCCTGTAAGATAAGGTTTCTCAGGCAAGAAAAAGAGGGAAACTCTCCTAACAACAAACTGATCACTCTTCTTACATCTACTGAGACAGCATCCTCCCCGCCACCACGGACAGCGGGGTGAAGAAAATAACAATTTGAAATTAAATAGTTCGACACAATAAATTTCTCCCTTTTCAGAGATAAGGAAAAATATTTAAAGAGGAGAAAGATAGACGCCAGGATTAGCACGGTCTAGTTCAAGCCAAGCTCTTCCATCAACTAGATGGCGCTGAGGTCAAGGTTTAAATTAAAAAAAAAATGCAATTTAAATATATATTTTAAAGAGATTTCGAAGATAAATTATTTTCGAAAAAAATTTATGTGATGCCACCCGGCTAAGTGGACACAAACCCCCGATTGTAACGGGCACAAAGTCACATAAATTGCCTAACCCAGAATAGGGTCGGTAACAATTTTAAATAAAGATAATAAACACGATAAGCAGAGTAAGGTATCAAGAAAGGGTTCTCACCTGTTCGAAAATAATGTTCAGGAGAACTCTTCTCAATAAAGCCGGCTGCCCAAGAACTTCACGGTCCTGTGGTAGCGAGGAGTTTTAACCGACGACCACCGGAGCGTAAACATTTGAAGTGCTCGGGGCCACGGCTGATGTCTGTCTGACGTGGCAGGCGCTAGCGACCGCCGACGTCAACTTGTTCGAATCCGTTGCTGTGACTTGGGACTCGGAACAAGAAGTGTAGACGAACGTTTAGAGTTTTCAAAACGTCTACAACCGAAGATGTGAGGAACCCTCACCATTGCTCCGCTTAGTCGTTAATTATTTGCGCTAATGATCTCAGGCTGATTAATTGGACTGCTGCCCAAGACCCTTTATACTGCGGAAGGCCTTTAAATATTGCCTTACTAAGTTCGCAAAGGTTCTCAGCTTTGAGCAATGGCTAGAATTTCGACACTACCAAAGTAAATACGTACATTGTGTTTAGGCGTATCGGGATGCTAATGGCAACAAAATTGTTTACTATATGATTGGCTTATGTTCATCAGTCGAAAAATTTCCTTTGTGGAATTATAATCAACAAAAAATTACACAACAGCCAAATCATTATGACACGATGAAGAAAGGGCATTCTGCTTCATTCTCTTAAAAATTCTCAACCTTAACTTTTCAATTCATGGAGAGTCTAAATGAAAAATGTATCCAACACAAGTCTGTTTAGAGACTTGTGTTGGGAGAAGGGGACCACCAAAGAAAAGGACCATAGTGATGGTGGTAGATTCATCAGAGGTGCTTGAACTTGAAGGCAGGGTCTTTGTAACGACCTGTAGGGAAGGTAACCAATTTGAGGAAGGCCCGTGAATAGTCTTCAATGATTTCAATTTTTTCTTGGGTGGCAATGGACTGAAGGACTTGGGTGGCAATGTGCTTCTCAACCTGACGGAAGAGGAGAAAATAATTAGCTTGTTAATCATAGGTGGCTTTCTAAAAATGATAGAAACTCTAAACAAATATGAACAACTTGATATATTAGAATAACACGTTGGAGTGAATTTAAGTTTAATTTTGTAAAATTTCAATCAAACATTGATGAAGCTCATCAAAGTAGTTTTTGTGGAGAGATGTGACACAGCCAGAATTTTGCCAAAGCTAAAGCGCTGGAACTGTCACCTGATGTTTAAAGTTGATAATAATTTCCAATAGTATTCATAACAAATAAAATTAATTTAAAAAAAATTATCCAATTTACAACCTGCATAGCAGGCTGGCTTGTTGAAGTTGCAAAATTTTAGTTCAGAAATAAATGGAAAAATTTATTTTGATTCACACTTCGGCACTCCTTATTTTTTTTATTTTATATGCCTTGAAAGCTAAATACTCAAGGACCATATTTTTTACACAATACTTTCATACATACTAATCTCACTAACCTCAATAGTCATGAATGAAGTTATGGAGGAAAATCTAACAATGCAATGAAATACTAACCATTGTTGAAGATTCTGAAGACCCAGCTCTGTAGTTCCGTAGTAGAGACACCTAGCAACATTGAGTCACCACTGCTTATGAACTGCTCTGAAGCACTACAGAGGCAAAAAACTGCCTAAAGTTTCATTTAGAATAACTGTTTTTATAATTTATTCTCCTACACAAACCTTTTTCATGCAAAATATCCAAATGTTTGAAAACTATCTGAAAAATACACAAAAAGGGGTAAAACATTTAGTTTAATTTTACAGACTGTGCCTGTGACATATGACAGTTAAGAAACAGCACTAAATGTTAGTTATCACT
>JACJUY010002667.1:61646-74934 GCA_014220935.1 Platorchestia sp. MABIK | reverse complement strand
TTTACCATTAAGAATGGCATGTTGGATGAATTTACTTTTGTAGATAGATAACAGAAATCTTAGGAATTAAATTTGAGACATAATAGTTTAGAAAAGATAATTTATCCCACTTCCAATAGGGCCACATTCATGATATTACAAATGAAAACAATACATTACCCAACGCAGAAGATGTTGAGCCAGACTTAAATAGGATTAGCTATTATCATAATTTTGGAAAAAGCTTAATTTAAAGCAATTCACTTTTGGATCCATAAGCAAAAGCAGTTAAAATTTTTAGAAGCCTAACAAGTCCCAGCATGCAGTTTCTAAAAATGCTACAAGAAACATGAATGAAAAGAGTTTCCCAACGCTTTTTCATAAAAATACCTAAACTCTACATACAGCTACGTTTTACCAACTAATTGGGTCAACAGGGTAGGTAAATCTTTAAAATAAGTTGTAATTATGTTTATTCAAAAACTACAACTCATAAGTTTCTAAAAGATTGTATATTTCTCCCTGATAATTCTTTCATAATACAATTTCTAATATGGGAACTTGATTCTAATGTAAGCATCAGGCTATAAGGGAAATGAAGTATTTATTAAAAATAAAAAATGTTACAAAGAAATGCAATAAATAATAGCAACATAAGGTCCAAATAAATTTTTATGGCAATTTTATAATCATAATGGTAGCAGCTACCATTGTTGAAATACTACTGAAATATATCCAAAATTTCATTTAGATGTCACATCACATAACTTCGATAATTTCATGCATGTTCAGCTTCAGTTCAGACAGTTTTTATTTCTATTATATTCACATCGACTAAATCCAGACCAACTCACATATTCAGTCATATCTGAATAAAATGAAATAACAACGTTACGTAGTTCGTTTTGGTAAATCAGTGTCCGTGCCACCCTACAATTAACTTAATATGCACCAAAAACATTATTAAATTGATAAAATAGGAAAACGACATAGAAACCAAGTAATTCACTCGCAAAACCATCTTCCACGATACATAAACAAGTGAGTGTTCGCTGTTTGACCGAAAGTTCGTGTTCACTGTTTTCCAACACGATGGAGAACACAAACACACCGAAATCTGCGAACTTTTCATCTGTGTTCGTGTTCGCGGACTGCCGAAAAACACGAACTTCGGGCAAAAGATTGATAGTGTGGACGGGCCTTTAGTCTCTTGGCTTTCATGCTGACATTAATGACGAAAATGAAGAGTAAACCTAAAAATGTATTGAAGATAAGCATGAAAATCATATTTATTACTTTTAATAATGTCTGGGGAATTTTTTTGCGATATGGGGAAATTTCAGGGGTCAGTCTGGGGATTTTGGCATGATGTGAGTGGCAGCCAGTGTTTCCACTAGCAGGGTAATTACCCTAGTTTAGGGTAATAAGGGGCACCTTAGGGTAATGTTTAGGGTACTGAAAAATATGGGCAAATCTAGGGTAATCAGAGCTCCGTGAAGGAAGAGGCCACCTAATCTACGAAAAAAAGAAAATTGAAAGCCAAAATGCGTATGCGAGCACCCTGCTAGTCACCACTTGAACGAAATGCAATGAAACGGGTCAGAATTTAATGTTCACAAAATTGCACTGCTG
Organism: Platorchestia sp. MABIK; assembly: GCA_014220935.1. Lineage (NCBI taxonomy): Eukaryota > Metazoa > Arthropoda > Malacostraca > Amphipoda > Talitridae > Platorchestia > Platorchestia sp. MABIK. The sequence goes on along the minus strand of JACJUY010002667.1, from coordinate 73,323 downwards.
CTGTGGTTAATGTCGCACATTTGAATGTCATCAGAAATCGCTCACGGAAGACGGCGTCAAGATACGAAGCTATAATATCTCATGTCCACTTCGTTTTGACAAATGATTCTGAGATGCATTTCGCTAATAAAAAACACGATCGGTGTCAGCAACAGCCAGTCGACGAAAGTCACTGTCCTGTTCATTTTGTGCGCGTGCTTATAAGCTTCAACAGAATGTTGACAGGTATGTTTGTTGTATTTTAAAATACGACAGCTAATATATTTCATCGTAGAGCTAATTAATAGTTTCATTCTTGTGATTGTCATGGAATTAACCGCAATTTTACCTCACAGCGCCGGTATTTTGCCAGCTAATTAGGTGGAAGACGTACTATTTCTTGCCATGTTGCACGCCAACGAAGCATGCTATTGTAGTGATGCAAACAAAAAAAATTAGACAGGGTTTTTTGACACTTCGAGTTACATAAGGTGCTACAGGCGAAAGGAAGAAGCTACAAAATTAGTTTAAAAAATTCATACAATCAATAGAGTACAGTTATTTACTCAAAACGTGCAATATATGTTTGTATTCTCACTGTCTTTCTTAAGCCGGTGTCACACGGAGACCAAATGGTAACGTTTCGTCATAATCGTCTACGTAGCGCTACCATTTGGTCTGCCTAGCGCTACGAAACCGTCAGATTTCGGCTATGAGCTAGGGTGCATTTTTGGTATACGTTTCGTTACCATTTGGTAACCAATATGGCGGAGAACTTGGTTGGCGAGTGCTTATTTACCTATATTAAGGGATTATTTCCGTTTCCTGACACGAAAAACGAATATGAAGTGTTTCATTTGTACTTTTAACGTAGCATCTTTAGCTGAGTGTATTTTGTTTCAGTGCTCTGGTGTGGGGTCGGTAAAAATATACCCAGTCGATTTTGATTGTAGAGAAGAGTTTGGAAAACGGCATCATTTATGTGGGATTGACAGGTGTGATTAAACAGGTCTGACAATTTAGTAGAAAAATGAATAATTTAAGTACTCTACTTTTAAATTTGTATGAGCTATTATTAGTTACAAGAAATGTGAGGTATAATACTATGAGAAATAAGGTAATTCATCATTGAATTTGGTTCCCTCTTCATTTATATTGCATAATAAATTGTTTTGAAGTAGTAAAACTTAACTTCTCTTACCTTTGATCCATAATAACTATTATTCAATCCTGAAAAATTATTGAAGTATTTTTCCTTCAATCTAATCTTCAAAATTTGAAGGTTCGTTGTGCCAAGTATCAAGTCAGGCTGCAAAATAATCTATCTATAGTGTGATGTACAGGTGTTATGAGGAAAAATTTATATTTTCAAGAGGAATTTATGCAAAGGACAAAAGTTTTATAATTTCAAGCGATTTCAATTCTATTGTTTCGTCTTTGGGGTGAAGTTTCTTTCCTAATTTTGAATATTAATTACCTAAATTTACTAGTTGAGCTTCTGTCATAAAGTTGTAAGTTAGGCCCAATAATTTTAAACATTTAAGAAGCAGTGTTTTAAGCACAATAACCGGGAGTAAAGAACCTTTCCATTTTACAGAAACCCTTCATCATTGCACCATGTCTAGTCTTGTATGGCCTAAGGCTAAGGAAACTCTTCTAATTTATGCAGTATATGGAAATAAGTGCATCTGGAATGTGAAAATTGATACCAACCCTAAATGATTTTTAAAAAGTTTAGCTGGCTTAACTCGGGAGTTAGCCCCGTTGGTGAAATATTCGATAACTAAACCTCCCACTAGATGGCGCCACNACGTGGCGCCACCTAGCGGCAGGTTTAGTTATTATAACCAACGGGGCTAACTCCCGAGAAACCCCGTTTAGCTTTTGAAAAAGGAAGACAGTATTTGTGTGATCTACATCCTGAAAATGCCAAATTTATCACAGTTGATGGTGAGTTATAAATACTTCCATACATGTAATCATGGGCAGCATATGTATGTGATTTTTCCTCCAATGCACCCATTACCTATTTGTTCTTTTTAGGCTCTCAGTGTAGTAATCTAAAATTCTCAGCAAATGATGAAAAGGGAGAAAGATTTTCTTGTAGAAAACCCTTTCTCTAACAGATATTAATCTCATTTGAGACATTTAATGTCTGGCATATAAATTAGTTTTGATATCTACATCAATTTAGTTGCTAAACTGCTTTGTTGGGCAATTGAAGCATTGTATGAGCGTTTCTTAAAATACATTTATTGTATTTTAGCAGTGTACGTATTAAAATTGTAAAAAAAACTTTTACTTTTTGACCTTTTATCTACTGAATGCCAGCTATGATAAAATGCATTACACTTCTTTTTTGGCCACAGTTGATGGGCGTAAAAAATTTGAGAAGTCTTATTAGCAAACTTCTGGTTTGAGAATTGAAATTGTATATCTGTGTGCAAAAAAAACATAGGTTATTTTGCTCTGGAGGTTGTTGGTTTATCAGAGATATAGAAACAAGAAAGTATTTGTTCACATATGTTTTCAAGATAATAACCACCATATAATTATTTGATCCAAACTTGCTTAAGTAATTCAGTTAAGCTTTCAATCTATCTACAATGGTTCCAATAAGTGATTTTGATATGTCTAATACAAAATAGTGTTTCATTCACAATGTTTTGGCTGTGTTTTAGTATTTTATGTTGCTTTGTTGAATGGTATATTGGGAAGATATTTTCTTATATAAGCTTGATGCATGCAACAATATTTTAGTATGTAGCTCATCATGTTAGGGATGTGTTTTTTTCAATTTTCTTTGATTTCAAATTTATTCCTGATAAAGTGCCTCCAGCAAAGATGATTTAAAAAAAATTAAATTCTTTTGGACACATTATTCTTCATCAATGTCATTAGATGCTTGTATATTATTTTCAGTCAATAACCTATTTATTTTAAAACTTGAGAACAAATGATGCATTTCATTATTTCTTTTAACATTTCTGAAATTAAAGCTTCCATTCGATGAGTGTGACCTATCAAAAGGATGCCATTTGTTCATAAAATGAGGGGCTGGTTTTCAAACACTTCTTAATTCACTAATAAAAATGATAGCAAGTAGATCATGGCAGTAAAGTGAAGAAAAGGGATTTTTTTTTGTTACTAGTTCCTTGTTTTTTACCATGATGTTTTTTCTGAGGTGAATCCAGAATAAAGTAGTATAATTTGGTTTTTGACCACATCATATAGGAGGGCTGCTATAATGCTTGGTGTGTTCTCAGTCATGACTAATGTCTTCTGAATTTCAGTCCCTCTGAGGTTCAAGGTTCAAGTGATCTATTATTATGCTATCTTTCAGTGGAGTCTAATAAATTTGGCTTCAAGTTATACAGATATTTTTTTCTGTGGTTTAAGATTGATTTGTACTAAGAGTATCAGTGTATATTCCTGTTCTTCTTCACTATGTTTATCTCAAGTTGGTTCTTCTTGTTCATGAAATGTCTATAGTGGTAAAAAATTTGAGTCTTCACATTAATCAAATTGAAGTTGGAACAGAAATCGTTTTGAAGTATATCCATTCAGCATTTCACCCTTTTTATTCTTTGATATTGTTTCAGAGCGTAGTCAGTGAGGGTACGTTTTTTACTCAAAAATTTCAGACTGATGGAAGTTATTTCTCCCTCAGCTGTCCATGCAAAATGGAATCAACTGAGGGCCTACAAAATTCAGCTCTACAATGCACGTCGTTTCAAGAAATCAGGCTCAGCTGCTGCTCCTGGAGGACACCATCACGGCTGACACCAGTGAATCTAATCTGCATGCTTCACTTCTTGACAATGAGAGCTGTATCTTCTCGACTGTGCGTTGATATGCATAATGTTAATGACTTGAATTTCTTGTAGAATAGGTATGTTTATCATTTTAATTCCAGATATGGGCACCAAAAATATTTTGAGCTCACATTCAGTATTGGTAACCAGAGAAGTGTGGTGTGGGCTTGAAGTTGAACTCAAAACAGGAACAGTAAATGCTATGATGAGAATTGGTAGCTAGTATGGACTACTTGAGAATTAATATGGTGGGGGACGTTCTCTCGTGGTTAATTTGGAAATATTTACTTGACATAGAATTGCCTGTCGTTGCAGGGTGAAAATGTGTATACCTTCTAAACATCATTTGAAAGGTCACTGTATGACAGTGGCCACTTGAGATCCAAGGTGACCCATTTCAAAATAATGTTGTGGTTCCTGATAAAGTTCTTGCTTATTTATATGTATCTGTTCAAAATGTAGTTGTTCGGTTTACACATATCCATTAATATTTGAAAGGTTAAAAATTGTCCATAGGTAAACCACTGTATTGTACCCTGCGACTATGATAGGTCAAAAGTGTCTGTGTTCAGTTTAAATTTAATTTTCATCACTTGTCCATCCATTTATTTTCCTCACACATTGGTGTGCTTTATATATTACAGCAATTGGAGAACAGCTTCGAGAATTTTTTAGGCGTTTAAATTTACTTGAGTTATGTGTTGACTGGAACACAAGAACTTCAGTATCTAGGGGCTATCATATCTGTCAGTTAATTAATTTTTGATACATGATTGTGAGACGCATTGTTTTAGAAAGACCAGTGCCATTTGAGACAACACCAGGGCTCGCATGACACTGCCAATGTCTCTAGTTCGCATATGATTATGATACCCACAGTAACTTCTGCCTATTTCATCTTTTTAATATAATGCTGTCCCAGCCTTGATCAATGTAATTTAATAATTTCCGAGCTATAGTTTATTCATTTGTACCTCCCAGCACTCGTATTATTGTCGTTTTATTCTAATTTACTGTGGAACATTGCTGAGCCAACCTCTCCTGCAGGTTACCGACCTTGGATTTGATCATGTGGAGGCGGTGCACATGTGTGAACTTCAAGTGGAAGACACCAACTCGTCCTCCAGCCTGCTAAGAACTGCAAATTCGCCATCGATCTTTTGTGAAGAACGTGTTGTCAATATATCTTCCATTCCTTTCAAAAACATAACTACTAATATTCAGGCATCTTCTATCCCATCTCCATCAAATTCACAATCCAGGGAACCTACTTGTAGCCACTTTCAAGACCATGCTTTGGATGAAGCCCCTTCAGAAAGATCGCTGGTAGGAGACGCAGAATCGTTAAGTTCTACTACGAGGAATTCTTCAAAACTTCCTGTCAAACGAAAACGAAATTTGAATGATGAAAAATCCCAACTCTTCCAAAAATTAAATAAGCTTGGCGATGACTTGTCTAAAAAATCAATGAACCTGCCCCAACTACACTGGGCTCATTGGATTCTTTTGCTCTAGATCCTTCAAAAGTTTTCCATCCTGAAGTTTTAATTGCAATTTATCATGATCTGAATAATGATTCCTATTCTTTGAAACGTAGGAAAGAGTTTTACCATAAAATTGACTGCATGTACTTTAATTTTCTTTGTGGAAAGGATCTCTAAGCCATTGGTTTTATGTTGAACGCCCTTATAATGTCGGGCATTGATCAGTAATACTGTCAGAGATATTGAAAGATTTCGAATTCTATTCGTTGTGATAACGATGATGAAATTTTTTCTCAGTTGTGATTGAATTTGTTTTGTCTTTTCAAGATCCACGCAAATGAACCCAGATGTAGGGATAAAAATTGAGATGAAGAAAAGTACATTTTCTTAGTTTTTATAATTCTGAGTAATTCTGTGAAGACACTGCAGCACTCACCATACATGTAACACCAGGTAGAGTTCAATACCATGTAGCCTCTTCGTTTGGACTTTTCATTTTGCATTTTCGTGGGTAAGACGGCGTTGTACAACCTACATTCTTTGTGTGTTCTTGCTTTGTAACCTGCGTCAGACTCTATTTTTTTTTTGTCTAGCTGGGGCGTTCGATCTGTGCAGCTGTTCTTACGTTCTTCCAGTGGTAACGATTTCAACTCATATAATATAAAGCGTAATACCAAAGCATACTCCAATGCGTAGATAACTTATATTTTGAACGGGATGAATGTAAGTGAAATGTATTTTTTTATATCAACTGTACTTGAATATTGTTGCTTATACAAAGTTCAAGAAAAGGTGAAACCCTGTTTATCCACAGTTTAAATAAAAGCGCATGAGCTTTGAGACTTTCGAAAATGACGCAACGGTATTGATAACATAGGGCATCTACTATGCTCTAGCCAGTGCCGCAGCCAACCGAAAATTTGGGGCAGGGCGTTGCGGACCTTAATTATCAGCAATCTTTTATTCTTTTACTTTGAACGGCTACTGGAAATGGTTCCCAGGTCAACATTTCGGGAGAAGCCATGGCCCCTGTGCCCCCCCGCCATCCCCCCCCCTGGCTGATCTACTGGCTTAAGCAACATAACTACTACTGGATTCGCAAAAAGGATTGAATTTATTTCGAACGTAATATTTCGTTGACCGGAAATCTTTATTGATCGTTTCATTAGTACAATTGTCTTGAATGAATGGTGTTTCAACTACTTGACCTAAGGCGAGGGAGTGAGTGAGTGAATGGAAGCAAGCTCAGTGAGTCGAAAAGTTTCCTTTCAAACATCTGCCCGATTTCTCAGTTTATATTTACCACGAGAGAGTTTGCGGGCTGGTTAAATTATCGTTACAGAATCTCGATGTAAAGAGCGTATTCGTTAAATGAATGGTTTTAGTCTCCTGTAAGTGGGATCACTTAGCGTAGTAAAAAAGTGGGTAAAAAAATTAAAGTAGGGGAGTAAAACAAATTATTTCCTTTCGTTTCCTTGTCACGATGCATGGGTAGTTTTCCCTATACTTGCTGATCATGTCATTTTGCCACAAAACCGATCCTCTGCCGCTAAAGTAATCACAAAGCAGATTTCTGATCCGAAGGGCTTCTTGTGAAGGCCGTCGGCATTCGCTTTCCACGCTCAGAAATTCATTAGCGCTGTTTCTCCAGTCCCCCAATTTCACAGTTGTTTCTACCACGTCTTCGCTGTCCGTAAAGCCGATTGGAGTGTATTGGTTTTCGTCAGTTTTACGAAGCAAATTATGCAAGGAACATGTGGCCAAGACAATTTGATTTACGTTCGGTACGGTTGTTTCAATTGGCCGCCGGAAAACCTGGAATCGACTGGCAAGTATGCCAAATGCATTCTCCACTACTCGTCGTGCTCTGATCAGCCTGTAATTAAAAATGCGTTGTTTCTTGGTTAGTCCTTTCTGTGGGTAAGGCTTCATGAGTCTTTTTGTCAAAGGGAAAGCATCATCAGCTAAGATGATAAATGGAAGATTTATATTTGTATCCGGCAAATCTGCACGTTCTGGCATGTTCAGAGTAGTGCCGTCAACGTGGCCTTTGATACGAGATTTCGCATATACACCTTCGTCTGAAATTCGCCCATTTGTACCAACATCGACGTACAAGAAGTTGAGGTTGGCATCCTCGAGAGCAAAAAAAACAACAGAAAATGACTTTTCGTAATTGAAGAAGTGGGATCCACTGTGGCTAGGTGGTCGGATAGCTACGTGCTTGCCGTCCATAGCACCTAGACACAAAGGGAAATTTCAAAGCTGCCAGAATTGTGTGGCCACCTGTAACCATTCTTCAGTTTTAGATGGTTCCGAGATGTAAGCAGCGAGCACGTGAGTTATTGCTTTACAAATTTAAGTTATTATGCCGCTGACTGTTGACCTTCGCATCCGAACCTGGAAGTGGAGAGAGCTTCTGCTCTCGCCTGAAATGAACAAATTAACTGTGAGTGGTAATTCAGTTCAGAACAGGTCTGACTAACTGAATGAATCCAATTATGTATCACTTGGAAGCAACTTTGACTCTCCAAACATAACGCGATGCCACAGTACAATAGAACACCTGCATTCAAAAGGATTTGATAACCTAAAATCGACAAACCTGTGGCCAGGTACCGCAGAGTGACTGCCAGACGATCAAGCGCTCATCATGTTTGTGTCCCTCTTCTGGATGATAGGAGTGACTGTCTCTAGTAGCCAAGAGAAGACGCTGGGACTCATCCGGAGGAAGTTCCTGGAAAAAATTGGTCACTTCAAACTCTGAACTAAGAATAATTTGCGCTCTGAGCAGCATTTAAATTTCTGTATAAATTGGTGCCCATTAGCCGGTAAATTTTCAATCAAGAATGAAAATAAAATTGTTTAACATTAACAGTTGTGATAAGCAAGTCTCAAGGTTTGCGAAGTTGAATATTATGTTTGTAAGAATTTATTTATTTTTACCAATCTGACAGTTTCATTTGGGAGAGACACTGAAAAAAATAGGGGTTACTCCTACTTTATTCAATATAACGTGAATTTTGAGAAATAATTTCATTTGGGCAAACGTATTCATTATCAGACAAAAAAGAAGGTGCCGTTATTTCAGCATTAAATACTTTGGTGAAAGAAAAGTATGAATACATGCACTCATTTCCACAATTGAAGGGACCTTTCAATTTCAAAGGTTTTCCAAATACAAGCTGGGAGGGTCCAAAATTGCAATGTGCTGGTGACCCTGGTAGAAAAGCATCATGTGCCTGATTGAGTCAATGAGATTTTCAGAAGAAAAAAGTTTTCATTTAATGTACAAAGCAAATAATGATTGTACATGAAGCACACATTTGCATAACATAAAAAGTTGTAAAACGAGATAATTTGTGAATTTTAAATTGTTGTGTAGGAAACACATTTACTAAGCTTAGAAAGTTTTAAAGCAGGATAACTTGCAAATTTTAGTGATGGGCTGTCTGAAGAGACAGTGGCATGTAGCCTATGACAGAATACATTTTTGAATACTGCGATAAACATGCAACGCGGAGTTATACAGTCTCATTTTTTAAAGTGTGAATTGGTTATATGGTATTTAAAATTGTACAAATGAATAAAGAAAAACTGTTTGAATTTAGTATATCCGTACTTGTAGGAATCAGCGTCTTCCAATCTCATTTCTTTCACTAGATTGTTGGCAATTCCTTCATCACGTCGATCCAAAATCGAAGCGCACCACATGTTTCTCTTTCCTTGGTTGTTCAACAATTTCCACTAATAAAGCTATTGCACAGAGCGTGATAAAGTCTCCAACTTGAGAAAAACTTGTATCGCCATCCATCTTGCACGGTTGCTCGACAGCGACTGAAGCAGGGCTGCCAGTCAACTTTTTCCAAAATCCCCAGACTGACCCCTGAAATTTCCCCAGATCGTAAAAAAATTCCCCAGATATTACTAGAAGTAATAAATATGAAATTTATGTTTATCTTCAATAAATTTTTAGGATTATTCCACATTTTCGTCATTAATGTCAGCATGATAGCCAAGAGACTTTGATTCTTTCAATCGCTTTAATCGGTGTTGGTATATTTGATAGGCGGCTCAACTCAATTCTTGGTCAGTTTCTAAACTTTTTCCTGGATCCTACGTAGCACACTTTGCACTATTTCTTGCTAATCATTGCTTGGCAAGGAAGCGGTCTTTGGCAGTTTCTGATTTTAATGAATTGCTAATTTTATTTTTTATACAGTTAAGTTTAGGATATATTTTTTTAATAGATGCAGACAAAAGCGTAAGCAAATGAGACAAGTCATAAAATATGAAAGGATAACAAATTTAGGGTCGCCCAAGCCATGTTTCAATTCACCTAATGATTTCCAAAACCGGGGAATTGTGCATTCCTTAAGGCCAGGCTACACCATGCGTTTTTTACTGCGCAATTCTCAGGCATTTTTTAACCTCGGCATGCATGAGCGGCTACACTACACTTCACGGAGCAGCGGGGGTCAGTTGCACGCCGCGGCCCTGAGAGAATGGACAGTGGTGGGCACGATAACGAAAAAACGTTATCGCGATAACCGATGTATCGATAACGAAAACCTTATCGGCGATAACCGATAATCGATAATTGGCGAAAAATTTATCGCCGATAATCGATAACCGATAAATCCAAAATTCCGATACTAGCGATAACGAAATTGGTTGCCAGATGTCCCAGTCCACATGAGGCCACACTTTTGATCAAAAAGGCCACAAAAGAGGCCAACCTTATTACACCATAACACGTACATCCTACAAGTATAGTTCCTGTCCCGAACTCGTCCCGCCCCGTCATGTCGAATCCCAGCGGGAAAAACTGAAATTATCGATTATCGATAGTTTGGAACCAAAAGTATCGACGATACAGATAAATCGATAACTCGGGAAAAAAAATTATCGGATAACCGATAACCCGGAATCGTTATCGCGATAAACTATCGCGATAATTTATCGCGATAACGCCCAGCTTTGAGAATGGATGCAGATGAACGTGCGCTCTGGCCAGTAGCTATCGCATGTGCGAAAGGGAAGAAAAAAACAGGAACGACAAGTGACTCTCGTTACCTGTCTATTTCCTTCATGTACAAGTAATTTACAGTCAATCAAAGACATAACTACGCAACTATATGTTTCATACTAATTTCGGGTTAAGCTATCTCATTAACAAGAAACAGGGTTGATTTACTCGAGATGAATGCTATCTATTTATAAAAAAAATTATACACGGTATTCATTTTTGGTTAAAGTTTTATTCACTCAAGTACAAATGATATGGGAGGAATTTTTTAATTTGTATATTTTCTATATACGAATAAATAATAAACATGACTTACTGAGCGACTACTTGACAGTGCAAATTTGATGTTGACTGCCGGCTTTCTGCCCCATCATTAAAAAATCACAACATATCATAGCAAGATAGGGTCAGTCGCTGTACATCCTCTGTACCTGCTTCGATTTTTTTTAAATGCTCAACATTTTATTCGGCTAAAAAATACTGTGTCTTGAATGTATGAATTTTTTTATTATATCAACTGTCAATGCCTTATCAGGATCTAGAGATGTTAATGTAGTTTTGCAAGCAAATTCTTATAAATTAATTTCTTTATACGTTGAATTTTTGACGTTTCAGAGGCATTCCTATGCTTTAAATTGATCTCTGAGCTGGAGTACCAGCTCGCGTGGCCAATCACTTATTGTAGAAAGCGCAAGCAATAAACAGAAGTACAATAGAACACTCCCTGATAAAGCGCAACTGCAAACTGGGAGAGCTGTGGGGCGAAATCCCTGAAATCATGAAATGATGTGTAGTTCACTCCTAACTACGCGCTACAGATGCGTGCTACACAAGGAGACGCGTCAAAAACCGCACACCGTCGAAGTTCATGCAGCACTCGTGCAACGACATGCATGCTTCAAATTTGGGCGAGTTGCGCGAGAGTTGCACTAAAAAACGCATAGTGTAGCGCGCCTTTACCGATAGGTCAGCTGCAATTAGGTGAAAACTTCACTCGTCGTCTATCTTTTTAGCTGAGCTTCATCAACAAGCGAGGGGATGTGCCACTTGGTCATCATCGTTAGGCGTTTTCTGTTTGAAAAATTGTCCGCTGTCAACTATCGATTTGGAAAGTTCATTAGTTTTCTTATGCTTTTCGGATTCCTTGTGTTTCTGTAAGGTAGACTTGTTCGCACTTTCAAACATGATACTGCAACATTTACAACCGACACGGTTTCCATCTTTATCTTTCTGTAGCCAGTCTTTGAATTCGGAAAATGTTTGACTGTACTATGTTTTTAGGTGGATCCATGGTGTTTAACTACAAGCTGATAATGCAATAAGGACAAAGCAACACCGCTACCAGTAGCGCTAGTACCACAGTTAGCACC
>JACJUY010002667.1:48463-61611 GCA_014220935.1 Platorchestia sp. MABIK | reverse complement strand
ATATTGAATAAACACCCCAAATTCCCCAAATTCTTAGCCTTTTTGTTTCGAATTCCCCAAATCCCTAGACAATGCTCGAATTCCCAAGATGTGGGGAAAATTCCCAAAGTGTGGCAGCCCTGGACTGAAGCGAATGTAAATAAACCAAATGGTAACGGATCGCTACAAAACACTGAAGCGTGTGACAGCTCACTTCATAATTCCGTCAAGCTACTCGATTAATTTGGTAACGTAGCGCTACGGTTTGGTCGTCGTGTGACGCCGCCTTTAGACGCTGTAACATGGACGTAGAATTTGATATAGCTGCGATCATGCCTAGAATTCCGTCAACCGAAATTGAAGCACTAGGGCTTCTAGCAACTGAGTGTCGAGGAAAGTTTACACATATTAATAAAGGCAAGGTAGCTTTTTTTCCAAAAATCTCTGAATTTCCTCACTTGCCCTCTAGGAAATGAATAAATTTGAATGAATTACGATCAACTTTATGAGTTGATGAATGAATGTGATTGCAACGAAGTCTCTGAGAAGCATATGTGATGTAACAAGATTGGATAAAATCCGCGATGAAAAGATTTGACGGAGGTCATGTGTGAGGAAAGCCAGAAAGTCATCAGAGAGAGAGGACCAATGTGTTAGGTTATATTGAGCATGTGGGAAGAATGGCTGAAGCGCTTGAATGGATGAAAAATTAAATGAAAAATAGATAATTATACTAGGGATAGGTAAACATATTATTGCATTTCTTACAGCATGGCAGATGATCGTGCACCGAGTGAGGAAGAGCCAACGACACCACCTCGAAAAAAAGCTCCAAGTGAAAGCTAAAAACTACCAGCAGAAATTTAAAGATTCGTGGACATCGGAACCTTAGTTTAAAGGATGGTTAGCCAAGTCCTCAGAATCAACAGAGCAAAAGGATGTGGCATATTGCAAGGTTTGCCGAACCGATATTACTTGTGGGAAATCGATCGGAGATCAAGCGTCACATGCTTTCAGAGACACAAACAACGATCCATGGTGGCAAAGAAAACCCCATCGATTGCCAGCTACGTGCTGTCCAATGATCCTTTGTAAATTCGTGCTCGTAAAGTGGAACTGCAAGTTTGTGCATTTTTAGCTAAGCACCACCTACATTGTGTGAGCCTCTTTTAGTTTGATGAAAACAATGTTCCCAAATCAGGAGTCGCTGAAAAAGGTGCACCTTGGAAAACAGCGGGCATAAAAAACAAATTCGACAGGTATTTGGCAAACATCTTGTACGTGATATCGTCTGGGATATCAAACCAACATTCTAACGTCGTTCAACTGGCCTTCCTTCCTGACGCTCATGCAGTGGGTAACACAGTACTAATTCACACTGAGGGAGCTCTGGACACCAGTCCATTTACCTTTTAGTTAATTTATAGATCATAGGTCAGGATTAGCTGTTTTAGGGTAATCTGGGGTAATCAATACCCTTCAGCTAGGGTAATTTGAGTCGCCTCGCGTGGAAACCCTGATGGTAGCCCTGGCTGCCCTGCTCCACGGGCTCAGTGCAGTCTAAAGCCTGTGACACACCTTGCATTACGTCAATGCTACTTGTCGCCGACGTGGTGTCGCAGAAACACCGCTGCTGACAGACGGGCTCCTGCACGAGCGCGCGGTGTCGCGGCAGTCAGTTGCCAACAAGCCTTGAGAGGAGGAGGATGTCAGACAATATTGTGCTGTGCGAGGAAGCTGCGCTCGGCTCATCGCAGAGCGCGTCAGCAAGACGATACCATGCTCAATGCCTGCTTGTCTCACACTTACTCTGCCGTGCCACAGCAAGGTTGCCAGATAGCTACATGAATTTTAGGCAAAATTTTACCATGAAAAAGGCCAAATTTATTTTGAGGTAAACTAATATAGCAGGTAGATACCCTTAAAGTATAATTCTATTTGTCATTAAAATTTTGAAATAGAGAGGAAAAATAGACCTAACCTACACTATTTTTCAAGGAATAACAAATTCTTTTGACTCTTCATACTCAGCAGAAGTTAGAGAGGTAGAAGCAGCGCTAGAGAGCTAGGTCCTTGATTTTCGCTTGATATAAGATACTCGATTTGAAATTAGCTTGCATTCTTGAGGCCACTTTGAAGTCCTTATAACATAGAGAACTATTGCGGAGATGTACTCGGATTCGCACTTTCTCATTTAACTTTCTAGTTCGTAATCTAATGTTGGACTGTAAATGTTGGAATAAAACTGCATAGTGTCTTTTGAAATCACACCACCGTCAAAATGTCCTCCTTCTTCGAGTTTATGATACTAATTTTTCGGTACTGCGGCTCACTAATGTTGATACAATCCTGAGCTAAATGCAACCTATGCAAATCTGCCAACTCTCCTTTGATTACTTGATTTTATATTCGCAAGGGATTTAATAATATTCAGCAGGATCTAACTGATCCTGTTACTACTCTGCGTTCGACTTTCACGTTTCGGTTTTACACCTTGTGCGCCACAAACACGGAAAATGACAAAAAAGCCAGAAAAAGACCAAACTTAAAATCTCGAAGCCAAACGCTTTCAAAAAACTCCAAATTTGTGATATTTGGCCTTAAAAAGGCCAATATAGCAACCCTGTGCCACAGGCCGTGCGCTGTCGGCCTGCGACAGCAATCGGGCTAGCTGGACTTTTTGCTCCTGATGCGGCATCATGCTGCCGAGCGGTCAGAGAGCTCTGGGTAACTCGTCGATGCGGCATGAAGCACGCGAAGTTGCAAGGTGTGTCAAGGGCTTTAAAGGCCATTATAGACGTGCGGAGTCTTTAACGTCAGTTGACTACAAGTGCACTAAACGCCGCCCATTTGCTCAACGCCCCGCCCACTTTTTGACTACTCGCAGCCGCGCTGTAGTCAACATCCGCGATCAAGCATGTCTTGATTCAATTGACTGCAGCTGCAAGATTGTCGGTGGTAATAATGTGGTTAGTGCTGTGCAGACATTCATGACGTGCACACAATGGCGTTCTGGAGATAATGTTGTGACATTAATTGAGATGTACAAAAATTTTCCATGTTTATGGAATACTAAACTGCAAAAATATAAACTCTAGAGATGACGCTTATCAGAAAATTTCAGACAGTCTCCCAATTTACACGGTATCATGACGTGCACACAATGGCGTTCTCGAGATAATGTTGTGACATTAATTGAGATGTACGAAGATCTTTCATGTTTGTGGAATACTAAACTGAAAGAATATAAAAATAAAAACTCTAGAGATGACGCTTATCGGAAAATTTCAGACAGTCTCCCAAATTACACGGTACATATGGCTATGAAGAAAACAAAGAAATTTGGTTCTAGAACTGATGACGTGTACAAACTAAAACTGGTGTTACGATCTTCTTTATTTTTTGAAAGATGATGTCATCTGCGAAACTTCTTCATTTTTATCTCAGGTATGTTACATGCAACATACATCGAACAATAGTCCTGATTTGGGTAAAGTGCTTAGGGAACTAAAACTAATTTAGGTAAGTTTTCAGATTCTTTTCTTAAAATTTATAAGCAAAGGGATATTGCATACAATACTATATTGAAAGAATGTTCAATTGCAATATGTAGTATACCTAAATACATATATACAAATACAAACAATATTAAATTTAGTAAATCAGGAGGTTCATAGTCTAGAAATACATAAATAATTTCTAGCTTTTCATTTCGTACTACAATCACTTACAAAGCTAGCTCTTCGCCATCATCACAGGACGACATGATGATTCTACGAAAGCTTGAGAGATTCTGCGTTGACTGCAAGCGGTAACTACGTGTAAAAGCATCAGCTGCAGTTGCGCACGCAGTTACTCTCATGGGCGTGGCTTCATGTGTACACCAGTAGTCAACTGACGTTAAAAACTCCGCACGTCTAAAATGGCCTTTAGACATCATGGGGATTGGTGCAACGCTTGCCCTCTTCAAATCCGTCGTATTTAAAGATTCATGGCAGATCGTACAGGTAAGGTACAGGGTATCAAAAAATTTCTTGATGAAATTAACGTGCATTCTTCTGTTTAGAGAAAGATTTATTTTTTTACAATGTATATAAACATAAAAATGTACATATTTCATGATGACTCGTATTCGTCATATGCGGATTGCTGTGCAACTGTTTTGCTGCAGACGTAATCGTCCTACTAGGAATGAAGATTTGTTCTGATGAAATTTTATGCCAAAATTTGTCGAAATATTCCGCACATACCGAGTTATGATTATTTCTCTACCTCAATACTTTCAGAGTTCCCAGCAAGATTTTTCTTTGGCAATGAACCAACCAATGCTCCAAGACACAATCTTGTTATCGATGCCGAGAGTATCGCACGAGGGGCAGCGCTGAAAGCGAAGATGGCTGCATGTCTATTGGGTCTGACTATTCAGTAGCAGACCTAGACATTGTTTTTGAAGAATAGGTGGAAATTTCTGATGAACTAAATGAATTATCAAATTTTGAAGGCCCGCAAACTATTGTACTGGTAGTAAATGAACCAGAAGAGGTTTCTATCTCACCGCAAAGAAAAATCTTTTCAAAAGTAATCAACAGATCGAATGTTCCAATTTGGGTTATTAGCACTAGTGCTGATTCTACAAAGATCCCAACATTTGAAGATGAAATTGACTATGATGGATCTTGCATCCTCTAAAATGTAGACTATTTCAAAACATTCATCAGTGACGATATTTTGACTTCTTGATAGAGCAAAGCAATTTGTACGCCGCACAAAAAACATAAACAAACAAACATTTGAAATTGATTCGTGCTGAACTATAGAGCAATGGCTAGGATTGTCTTTTTATTTTTCAATTTTAAAATTGCCCTACACAAAGTTGCATTGGACCACAAATTTTGTCCGATTCAAAGATTAAATATGAGATTTTGTGACCCGAGACCGATATGAGGAAATCAAAAGTTCTCTGCATTTAGCAGATAATACGAAGGTCAACGAAGACAAACTCTTCAAGATAAGCACTCTCGTTGATCACTTTCAGGAAGAGTTCAGAAAATTCTAATGAGACAAGAACTATGAGTGGACGAACAATGGTACGGGTGTTTCGAAGAATGTATAAACTCTTTGATCTGTCTAAGAATATTAACTTCCCAGCCTAAAAAAAAGTACCATTCAAGGGCATTAGCTCTATGAAGCAGTATGTTCCCTTAAATCCCCTCAAGTGGGGGTTTCAAATATTCATGCTTGCTGACAAACGTGGGATGGTTTATGACTTCCTACCGTACACTGGAAGAGTAGCTCCTGTCAACAGTAAAGGTGTTCCAGATATGGGTGCCAGCACAAACGTAGTCTTGCATGTCGCCCAAATCATCCCAAGTAATAAAAAACACATTCTCTACCATGACAACTGGTTCACCTCTATTCTGTTGATGCAATACTTGGCAAGCCAGGGAATCTAGAGCTGGGGAACAATGATATTCGTCGTCGGAGGCTTCAAGGTATGGGGGACAAAACTCTTGACAAGGATCTCATGAAAGAGGAAGAGGATCTAGTGTTGAAAAGAAAAAGACAAATCTGGATCATGAAGTAACTTACGTCAAGTGGTGCGATAATAACATTGACAATGTTGTTTCAACTTCCGCAAAGACTCAACCATCAGAAGCTGTCTCACGCTTCGACAGAAAGGAGAAGAAGCTCGTTGAGGCAGTAAGACCAAATATCATTACGCAGTACAATCAAGGCATGGGAGGGGTTGATCATGCCGATGCTCTGCTGTCTCTCTACAGGATGGCTCTGAGGTCAAAGAAGCTTGATTTTCCATTTGATTAATTTATCTGTGGTGAATAGATGGAACCCATATCGGAGGTCGGCGAAATATTCATCGCTGAAAATAAAAGACATCCTTCCCCTTGCAGCTTTCAAGCTCACTAATACCAAAACGCTGATGCAAGCTGGAAAAATGTTAAGGTAGTACTCGAAGAGACAGACCAAGCCCTTCTGCTGCAAAACTGGTGAAACGTCATTTGACCCCAGTGCCCGATAGCCATGTCCGTCTGGACCGTATGGATCACTTCCCTGAAGTTCAGAGCAATAGTGAAATTGAATATTTTTGACTGTATTTCGTCTACATTTTCTGTCATGTACCATCGGACGCATTCGTCCACTGCATACTGCATACATGGGATTCCTAGTGAGACAAATTCGTGCTAACACTGTTTTTTAATAGAATTTCATTTTTTTCAAATTTTGGTGTTGCATGATGAAAACGAATTGTTCATAATCCAAAAACTCAATTAGTTGTGCTTTTAATGCAGAAATTAGTAATTCGTCTATTAAAAATTAAAAAACTGAGAAAAAATATCAATCAAAGTTTTGCCTAAACTAATCAGCAAATCAATCTGCGTACGAACAAAGTTGCTCAAGTAAAATGAAAAGGTATTAAGTGTGTTCCACACACCATGAAGCTTGAACAGAGTGGAAATCCATAGCAAATTCCACATGCAAGGCTTTGGGAATGTCTAAAAACATATTTGCATGAATACTATAATGTACCCTGATTTTGTCATTTTGTTCAAAATAATTCCCCACCAGTTAAAGTTACCTGAAAATTTGGTCAATTTTCTTAAACTGGAAGCACTAGCCATCTTGGCACCGGAGTAATCGTCAGGTGACGAAGGACCTACCCTAACGCCGTTGTTTTCGCGCACTTTTGCATTACACTTGGAGGTTTCATAACATAAGCTTCTTCAGTCCACAGGGTATTTTGCACTCGGTTCCACACAAAACCAGAAACGAAACATAAATTAGTTTTAAGCTCCACACAAAACCACAACTGAAATATAGATCCGCTAACAAGTTAGTTTAGTTATTCATAACCACAACAAAAGTGTTCCCAAAATATGAAGCAAGAGTATATCATTTAAAATGAAATTATGATACATTGTGTGGCCCTAAAAGGTGGGTGCAAACAACCTGCACATGGAAACAGTAACATTGGAAGACGTTTGTGTAAGAAGATAAACGCTGCCGAAGAAATAAAAATGGCAAAAAATAGCAATGAACTGGGAAAAGGTTTTCCGTTACCAAAAAAGCATATTTTGTGTAGAAAAAGCAAGGACGACGAAAATTTCAGCCCGGATAACTCCAAAAGTGAAACATATCCGTAGTTTAAAGTGAATCACTCTGAATCTGTGAAACATCAAAATATTTATATATATAAATCCCATTCGTGTACCACGTCACTAATGAACCAAGTTAGAAATGATCAGCTTTAGCCTATCCATCAATGAAATTGAACAACTTTCAGTCACTTTTGATGTTTTTGATGAATTAGTCATTTGACTGTATTGATATTAAGAACAGTGTTGCTGCACAACTGAACGCATGCGATAAGGAGACTGACGGATCTCTCTTAGCATAAAAAAATTAAATGCTCCTTGTGACTTTGATGCTTTACATTTATTGTGGTATTAGTATTTAAATTCTATTCAATATGTCAATCATGGTATGAAAAATTGAGATGATTTTTAATTTTTCTCAAAATATTGCTGAAAAAGTACCCTTTCATTTGTCATCCTCAAATTTTCTATTTAAATAGCCGAAGAGGTTGATAAATAATAAATAATTTTCAAAAAATTTGTGACATTTATAGTTTTGAGATTTAGTTATTTAAAATTGGATTTGCTTTTTTATGGTCCATTCTGTACATTATTCTGATTTGAGAACAGTGTTTTTGGTAAGAGGTTTTCTTCCCACTAACCACATGCCTGCACTGTGCTGTAATATTTTCTTCTCATGCTTACCTATCTGAAGGGCTTGCATGTGGGCATTACTTCGCATCATAGTGCCAGTTGAGAAACCCTATTCAATATGAATGTCTTCAATATAATTTTGAAACTGCTCAGCCTGATTCATGAACTGCATTGAAAGCATACACTTTTCAACTCCAACAATTCCTCTTTGAATATCAGAAGCGTCAAATTCGAGTGAAAAGAAAGATCCTGCACTACTGTTTGATCAAAGGGGAAGTTTATTTTTAGTTTTGATGATTTCCAAAACATAACCAGAGCCATATAAGGTTGTGATTCACAGCTTCAGTGAGCAGCACAAATTAGCAGTATACATTACAAAACGTTTAAAATACCTGCAATAATTCATATTTGTAACAAAGGACGGTTAATGTGTAGCGTTTGCTAATAATCGAATTTCGAATTTTTGGTCCGAAACATAGTTAATAAGATCGAAATAAACAAGTTTTTTCTATGCACTTTCCGTTGCAAATGAGTATTTTACGAGTTATAGCGGTAAATTAGTTACCGCAACTCTAGTGTTCGAAGCGGAAAGTAATTCATCGAGTGCGTCGTATGGCAACACTGCAGTGGACGCTTCCTTCCTTGAATAATCGAGCCCTTTCCCGCCATCTAAGACGAAAGTTAACATACTGGCTGATACTGCAATAACTCGTTGTTTTTTGGTGATAATTTCTATTGTGTTATTAACTAAAAGATTCTAGAAGTGGGTTCAGGCTCCGTGGGGCCGGCAAGTAAAAAATTACAAAGTGCTTAAACGTACTTAAACTGCTCAATCGCGCAAAAAATAAAACCTACCGCTCTAACTCGTAAAATACTCATTTGTCGCAAAAAGTGTATAGAAGAAGTTTATTTTAATTAGAAGTTTATTTTATTGTTATTACTGTGATTCAAGCAACAAAAATTTAAAAATCGATGAGTAGCTGTTTTATCGAGCGCATTCGTCATCATAGACAAAACTAAACCTACCGCTATAACTCGTTAAATACTCATTTGCGACGGAAAGTGCATGAGAGAAAACTTGTTTCTTTCGATCTAATTAACTATGTTTCGGCACCCAAAATTTGAAATTCGATTATTAGCAAACGCTACACATTAGCCCAAAGGACTACATACAACATTAGCGACAATTGGAAACTTTGCTTACAACAGAATCGTTTTACAGAATAAAATTTAAAGATCAATTGCCAATAAAATAAGTTGGCAATAGAATTGGATCATAGAATAAAAAATCGAACCAGTGTAAAAACGTACATTACATTTACTGCAAACATTTCGGAATTGAAATTCCATCATCAATGCTGAAACAGGAGAAAAAGGAAAAATATTAATATCTCAATAAAAACATATATAGGCCTAAATATTACGCCGAATTTTCTAAATGTTTAAGAACCCTAATTTGTATTCGTTCATATACAAACAGTTGTATACTCCTAATTCACACAAGCACACGCTAATCCAGGTACTCCAGCGAAAACACATTATGCAAACATACACACACACACACACAACACACACACACAGAATTACGTCAGTAGGTGGGGGCAATTGATAACTTTACGACACTGTCTTTGCTGAGATTAGGTTTACGAGTGAATATGAAAGGAACTCGAAAATTCTAAGGTCATGCTCACTATTAGCTCTGCACAAGTTAAAAAATTAGTACAAAGGAATGAAAGGTTTGAATTCTCACAGTGATCTCTAATTACTGATTGGGGTGGAAGGGTTAGTGCATGACCGGTTCTATGTGATATTCCTGAGTGTTGGCTATGTCTGATGAGTTTTTGGAGTTTGTACTACCTACCAACGTAAGGTTGCAGTAGGGAAACTTTACGATCTAATGATTTTCTTACACAATTTTGAATAAGAGATTTCGGAAATTTGATGATTAACAATAATTTAATAATGTATTCAATTTCAATATGGAATATTTCATATGGACTGGAAATGGGGTGTGCGCGATGAAATAAACTGTAAATACATAATTTTTTATATCCTTTAAATACGCAGCTGAAATAGTTCATTGCAAGACTTGTGAACGTTGTCTTCCTGTAGACAGAAGTAATGAGTTTTGAATTTAATTTTTCATAAGGACAAACGCATATCCTAATATTCAATTTACATTGGAAGTAGAGCAAAATGATCAGATCCCATTCCTAGACGTCATAAAAAACTAAAAAAATGGGGATGGCGGAAAATGTATCTCCTACAATTTTAAAGTTATAGAACCGGCAATATGTTTTCTAGATAGCTAAATGCTTTTTTTAGAGAAATGTTCCCATGGATTTTCGATAATTTGATTTGTTGAGTTTTAGGAAGTTTTTCCAAAGACTCGACTTTTTTTCGTCATATGTCTCCTATTATTTTCCATTAAATCGAATTTTAAACATCAATTGAAGTCGTTCTTCAGATTTTTTAAGCCCTATCGATTGAAATACTTGCAATTTTTGTATCTCAAAAACTGTGTGAGGAGATACATTTCAAACTTCAACAACGTCAGATATCAGGAGAGCCTAACAAACTCGTTGCACTGAGTGGTCTGCTGCTCAACCTAACTCAGAATTTGTTCACTGGTTTGTTAGAATGTTTTTTTCTTCGTACCAAAGCATTTCGATTAAGGGGGTCGGTGGGGACGGAGGAACGCTTGGCAACCTAGGGCAGTGTTATTCACTAATTTTTGCAAGAGAGCCACTTCGGTTTAAAAGCATTGACTTAGAGACCCGCAGCTACTAAAAGTTAGCGTATATTATATAAATTATGTATTAATTTATTACTTTATGCATTTTTCGAGAGCCGTGAATTGAGTCATCGCGAGCCACGCAATGAATACCACTGACCTAAGGGGACCGTCTGGGTAAAACTGAAGTCCATCATTTTTCAGCCAATTTTTTCAAATTTTCCCCATCAGTGTTAAATGATGCAACAATCTTTTTCGAACTCGTGTGTTTTTTTCGTAATTTCATTCGAAAATGTATTTATATTTTTTCGAAAAAACTGAAAAAATGTGTTGCGGAAATTGTATCTCTTTGAGTTTTTACCTTACAGAAGCGGCAACATGTTTTTTAGCTAGCTAAATGTATTATATTAAGAAACTTTGGAATGGAGTTTCGATATTTTGATTCGTTGAATTTTGGGATTTTTTTTCATAAAATGCATTTGTTTAAATTTTGACACATAATTTCTGTTCTAATTTTTAAACTAAACTCTTTTCGAAAAACTCATAAACTTTTTTTTAGCTCTCTTTAAGCCCTATTGATTAGTATATCTGCCGTGCTTTTCCCTTTAAAACTATGGGAGAAGTAGCATTTCAAATGTCAACAAGTTCAAGTTATAAGAAGAGCCTGACAAACTCGTCACCTAGCCGTGTAATGACGCAAGTGGCTGGCCTTTCGTAAGCTGTAGCATATGAACGAACACCATGACAAGGAAGTAAAGCATATCGTTAGATTCAGAAAAATTCTCTACAATTTGAGCAAAAAACGTAAAATCGATACTATATCAGACTTTGATATGGACTGTCCTCTTAAACCTGAATTCTATTGCAGGTATATTCATGATACTTTTCTATTCTTTCGAAATCCCAGCCATGCTTCTTTCCTTGAAGAAAATTTGAATTCTTCGCACCCGTCTATCAAATTCTTAATTGAAAGTGAATACAATTTATTTTTATTTTTTCTTAATAAAAAAGTACTAGAAGAGATCGTGAGTTTAATCTGCCTGTTTTTCGGAAAACAACCATCAAAGTTTTGATTTGAGCATTTTTAGGTTTTCAAACTATCAATTCAAAATTAATGTAACAAAGATCTTATTGAATCATGCATACAATATTTGTTCACGTTATATAAATCTAAATGTTGAGTATACTTTCCTACAGATTTGCTCGTACAAATTAGGTTTCCTTCTTCCATTGTTAATGTTGAATCTTGAAAATTCCTGGCGAAGAAACACTCAATATCTGTTGGAACAGAGTCAATGCAACGTCTCTAAGCGTTTTCCTACATATCGGGTACACTACCGAAAAACGTCGCGAGATCCTGAAATTTATTTTAAACGCCATTTTCCTACAGTAAAACTAAGCTTTGTGTTCGTTAATTGACTCAACACTTTGACTGCAACGTGAGCTGCCGGGGGTCTCGAAAGGAATTTTCATTTGCTGACCGACCAGTAGTCACTAACTGAATTTTCACAAATGCTCAATGAAAGTTAAATGATGGAACGATCCTTTATGTTTGCTACTTTCAAAATTGCTAACTACAATTAACTTGAAATTTTGGTTCGAAATTGAACTTCAAATTAACCCACTGCGTCAACGTTTTTAAGTTTTTTCAGCTACAAGGACATGATTCCTAACGGATGCGAGGATCCCTTGTGTATACCTTTAGTTGTGTACAGGGAACATCGGGCTATGTCTGCATGACGACTTTGCCAAACTAAATTGGGATTACCTAACTCTGTGGAGTTAGCTACAGTGGCAGACGACCATTTACTCAACCGCCTCACTCGTCTATCTGCCTTCGCGGGGATTAGTGCTATGATCACATAGCAGAAGACAATTTTTCCATCTTAAGCACTGCTTCTAATGATTTAGACTTACGCATTTTAGTATCGCTTTACATTTCCAAAGAAAAACTGGTCTTCTAGTACTAATAGTTCATATCCGCTGCAAATTTATACGTAGATTTTAATACGTCGTTGCATTTTAGTAAATTACCAAATTTTTATTTATCTTCAAATTTTCCAGACTACTTCTCCGAAATGTTTTGCAGAGCAGATACTTTGTAATTATTTTACACCCAGAGCAGGTGAAATATTCAGAAAAAATTATTTCACTGCTTAGCTCATTCTTTGTCTTTAAATTCTTCATTATCATTCTCTTGAGGAAGAGTAACTTTCCTTAATTACAGCTGTTCCTTAGTAAATTACATTAGCGCTTTGCTAGCCGCTAGAGACAAGCCGCTCGAGACAAGCTTTGCGGCTGTCACATCTCTTCAGCACCCAATACAAGGTGCATACTTAAATGAGGTTATTTCTTTAATCATAGTTTTTCAATCGTCAACATCTTCGATGTGTGACATGTTTTGAATCGTCAACAATTTTAACTTGTGACCTACGTCTTAAATCATTAACATCCTATGACTTGAATTTTGAGCAAAACAGCATTATTGGCTCATAGGCCGACGTCACACGGAGACCAAATGATAACGTTTTGTCATAATCGTCTACATAGCGGTCTCATTCGGTCTGTCTTGCGCTACGAAGCAGTCAGATTTCATCCATGAGCTACGGTGCATTATTGCTATAGATATCGTCACCATTTGGTAACCAAAATGGCGGAGAACTGGGTGTTCGCGCACTTATATACAGGGT
>JACJUY010002667.1:27427-47814 GCA_014220935.1 Platorchestia sp. MABIK | reverse complement strand
TGAAGAAATTCCTGTGGAAATGACGGTGAAAGTCATGGAAAGCTACCGCGAGCGCCTAAATCAGTGTATCCGCTCCCAAGGACGACATTTGAGCGATGTGCTTTTCAAAACTTAAATTTAAAAATGGCATAAATTTTGCGATATGCTAATAAAATAAATTTTTTGACAAATTGAGTGGTTTTAATTTTATAACGTTTTGAAATCGGATAGGTTTTTCTGCCCCACTCTGTACTTCTATTTAGGGATTATTTCTTTTTAGTGACGCGGCAAATAGGTATAAAGTGATTAATTTGTTTTATTAGTCTTTAGTTAAGCGTTTTTTCAATGCTTTCGTATGAGGTCGCTGACAATTATCCCAGTCGATTTTGAATACAGAGAAGAATTTGGGAAAATGGTATCATCAATGTGGTATTGATAGTTGTGATTAAAGTGATCTGACAATACTGTAGAAAATGGGTAATTTATGTACTTTAATTATAAATTGTATGAACTATTAGGAACAGCTTGCAGTGAATTAATGATTCAAGTAGCAACGTTGTGCGAAGATTGGGTAATTCATCATTGAATTTAGGTGCACAGTCGTTTGTATTGCTTGATGAATTACTTTGAAACAGAGTAAAACTGAACTTCTCCAACCTTTAATCCATGACAATTTTTTTAATTCGAAAAATTTATTAAAGTATTTTTTCTTCAATCTTATCCTCAAGATTTGAAGGTTCTCAATGCAAAGTGTCAAGTCAGGCTGCAAAATAATCTATCTCTTTAGTAATGTACAAATGTTTTGAGGGAAGAATTGTATTTTCTAGAGGGATTTGTGACGCCGCTTTTAGAGATGAGAAGCGCACAAAAAACTACCTGGAGCTTGCAACTGCAGGAAAAACTTGCAGCAGCAGACATATAACTTCTCGTGCATCATAAGCTATCCAAGTTAGGTTTTAACAAGTAAAAATTCATCACAAGAAAAGGGGTCATGAATATGAGTTAGATGATTAAAAGAAAAGTAAGATGGAAAACATTTGATTGTGATCGTGAACTTAATGAATTTATTTGTATTTAGGTGTACCACAAAAGTGGGATCAACTTTAGGTCAAACAAAAGTTACTAATCCTTATCACATTGAAAAGTGGTAATGAATTCGAATCTGTCAGGAAATATACTGATGACACCAAGTTAGGGAATGAATAATGAAAATAAATTTAGAGTAATGTTGTTAATTATACTAGATATCCTAAATGATTGTATCTTGGCTCTGCATCATGGTCAATTTGTTTAATTTATCCAGGATTAATAATTTACGCAATGTCCATTTTGCAGCATTGTAAACGTTTTGTTATTGCTCGTGGATATGTATTGCGCTCGCGTTTCATCGTAATGCAGATAAGCAATTTACTTTCAATGAGGGCGATAGTCTTTCTATCCCATCATCTCGTGGCACTTATTCCGCGCGTTATTTATTCATGTTATTAGTTGTAGCATCTCTATAAAATTATAGAGGAAATTTTATTTTAGAATTTTCATTATTTTCAAGTTTGTAGAAACTGCAATTATTCGATTTCCTTTGTCTCTTAGCTTCTTTCGTTTTGTTTTCAATTTCACTCTCACAGAGTGTATAAAACCCCTCTTGCGTAACATGGTTCTCTATATTTAGTAAGCAGAGCGGTATATGCCGCGACAAAATCGACAGTATTTCGGGAGTATGGGCTTATAACTAGCGCATTAACATGCTATTCTTTGGAAATTTTAAAAGAGACAATGAAAGACCACGATTAAGATTTTCTCGCCAATTGCATGCATCACAATCGTGAGAAAACAATTTGAGAACGAGAGAGATGATTATTTAAATCGTGGAGAGTGCGAAAAAAGATTGGGAGTTAGTTTTAAAAACGAGAAATTTTCTCTCACTTTAGAAGCCCCAAGTCTCTGCTGTGCAAAAGGTGCATTTTATAGCCCGTGCACCTGAACAAATGGGACTCACAGGCGCCAGCTGGGAGACATGTTAGTTAATTCAGCAACACCTGTCTACCAGCGTTGCCAAATGCTCTGAGTGAGAATGGAACGGTTGGCAGCTCAGTGTTAGGGGGAACGTCCACCCACAATCAAGGAAAAGGCTGTGACATTTTTTGTATGGGACCTATATCTATGAAATTTAGCATACCTATGTATTTTTAAAATAAATACGTGGCGTATATCCAGACTTTTTCTCATTTTCGAAATAAAAACGAAGATAATAGGAGAGCATGGGGGAAAAACAGGGTATTTTCAAAAGCTATCTCCTCCGTAAGTTATTATTGTAGAACAATAACTTAGATTTCTCTGAATGCACAAAGAGATGCTGCATTGTTGGACGGAGAACAGATTTAAAATTTACTAGTTTTTATGAAATTATAATTTTGTTTTTAAAAATCATGAATTTTTCCGAAGATTCTTCAATTTAACTAAAAAAGTATTATGAATTTAAGACTGATTCTCCGTACGGTCATGCAGCCACTCTTTGCGCATTCAATGAAACTTTAATCTCTGCTCTACAATAATAACTTTCGGAGGAAATAGCTTTTGAAACGGTATATCATCACTTTTCAGAAACCACATTTTCTTTCGTGAAACATGTTGGCTGGCGCTAGCTGCTGGGACCCCTTTCCCGTTCCCCCTCTTACAAAGCACAGAACGTTCTGTGCTTTTACTAGCTTCTGAACTAACCATTTCCTCACTGAATAGAGCAATAGAAAAAGCAAAATCAAGCATTTTCCGGGGCATGGCACACATGCGCTGCATGGCCGGCGCTGGCTGCGGCGCTCGAACCACCCCCCTTCCCAACCCCGTTTCCTCCTTTTACGAAGCCCAGATCGTTCTGCAACTTAGCCAGCTTGTGAAATAAGCATATCTCTTGCGAATAAAGCATTAAAAAATCAAGAATTTCCCGGTGTTGGGTGTACGTTTCTCTTAAATCGTAGAACACCTAACAGCCACCACTGTGGCCGAATCATTTGAGCCTGAGCTCAAAGAGTTTGAGGGTTGAGTGACGTGTTATTCGACACCTGTCACCAACTGTGATGCTGTATATTGGGAGTAGGATTCTGACTCGTGCAAATGAAATTTGTACTGCGCTATACGATTCGATAAAATTTTTAGAAAATTGGATGAAATAAGATTGTTCGTTGGTTCATTGCGCAGACGAAAATATTTGTAACGTGCAGATGATACAATGGATTCTTTTTATAATGATGGTACATGATATCTCTTGTTGATATATTATATTATATCTCCTTAAGTTGTGCATGATATCTCGTAACTATATTTCATGTATTTCTCGCACTCCTTTACGACGACGTCTTGTGAACTTATGCTTCATATAATTTATCTGCCTATTTATTTTTCATTTTCTTTGTTGCTCAAGCAAATCGCTTCCAGTAGAAACATTTACGGAGATTTAGGACAAGAAATTAGTCCGTGAGTTTAATTCTCACCTATGGAAATGAAATGACGTTTTGTACATGCTTCCATTATTTCCTTCTTTTAAAACTAACCTTCTTCCTAAAGGATACATAAAGCATCCTCCAATGCAGGAATTATGTGAACCTCTGGAATACTCTTGAACCTCTGATTAACTTGAACTTGAATGAAATTGTAAACGTAGAATAAGGATTCCATAAGATGCTCTAGACGTCACTGACCTCTATCGGACACACTAGTAGTTTTATCTCAAATTGTTCGCTATATTGCTCCTAAGTTATTATTCTATAGATGGGCTGCTCAAGAGAATAGATCGCTTGAATTGTTTAAATTCAACAGCAGACAAAGGCTCTTATTCTTTCTGCGATTAATTTTCAAGAATATGTTCATGCATTTCTGTCCGAGCTTTATTTGCTATGTGAAGTAGTTTTCATAGCGACTTCAGAACGTTGCTCATTTTATCAGTCAAAACAGAAGCATCCTCCTGTATTTCAATAAAACTGAAAGGAAAAAATAAGAATAATACACGATGTGCACTTCACAAAAAAAATAAGGTAGAAGAACATAGACACTGGAACAAGAATTTTGTACTACTTGGGAGAAAACGTGCGTTAAGTGTTTACCGGAGACATCGTATTTTGTTGCTGGAAATTAAGCTTATATATTTTACTATGCGCATTTCTAAACAAATGCGTCACATTTCGATTGCGTCGATTGCTTAGTTTATTGTATGTACATAGAACAAAAAACATAATTTTCGATAAAATTAAAAGCTAAGTCATAGATAAAAAAACATCTTGGCAATAATAGTGGCACACATGTATATTTTGCAAAACGCCATCGCTGAGACTTTTCGTTCACATATTGCTGCGTTTTGTAACCACCTAGTTTTCTGGGGGATTCTGATGGCCCTTTTTAAACAACTAAATGAACATGTTTTTATGGCTGGTTTTTCTCAATTTTTGGTATGGACTACTCTAGAACGCTTTAAAACCTGCTCTCAAATGCTGAGAATTAATTAGACCAAGAAAATTTAAACTCAAACGAAAAACAATCTATACTAAATAACCCTTTCTATATCACTTCGCGCGTGCACGAGCTGGCGTTCGTATCTGCTGATGTTCGCGTAGTGTGTTTTAGAAGTGCACAGAGTAGATTAAGGGAGCAAGGTAAACATGTTTAGACGTGAGAATTACGCTCTGTGAAGCCTCGTCGTGATATGAGTCACATTAGGGCTTAATAAGCCAGTGTGGTTTTATTATTTTTGTTTCATCATTAACTCCCAATGTTTTAGCAATTTTTTCAGCTATCTCCGTCATGGAACAGCTCTGGCGTTCCTAGAATAATTTTCTTCTTTCAATGGGATTATTTTTGCTGCACCTTAGCGCTCGACCTTATAGTAATTCCCAAACATCCTCCAAACAATGACAGTAAAAGAAATATGGCATATTTTATGTACATATGTAATGAGTGAAAAGGCTCGCATTCATTGAATGAATTCACATTATATTTTTCATTGCATTTTATGATTTTCTACACAGTTAGTGGGGGACTTGCAATAAACAAAATGCGAAGCTAATGTATGTCAATAAAATTAGGAATGCTATTTAATATCAATCAATTAATCTTCAATCACTTAAAATTTTTTTAACGGGATGGAACAGATAATCATTTTAAATGTTTTTTCATTGTATACTAAAAATTAGTTTTTTCCGTCTCCAGAGCTTCTAGATGTACAAACTGGTGAATGCACTAAATAGTAAAAAAAAGTCGCACGGTTCAAAAATTTCATCAGAAAGCGATTAGACCGCCTTTAGGTAGAATTTCAGCTTGTATTCTACCTGGCATTGATTTTACGAGATTGTGGGTCTTGTTTACCTCTATTTGTGGTCATAATTGAAGTTACCTGTCCCCCAAAGCAGTCAATGTTGTTCCGTGCCCTTTCCTTCGAGTTGCCTGCACTGTAGAAGGGAGTCACTTCTTTTTTCTGTTTCGAAGTGTTTTCTGATTGACCAAATTTGTATTTGAATTTTTCAAAACTAATAAAATGAATGAGCTAAAGAAATGACTTCGATTTTAGAATGGAATTTAATTCCTCTACTTTGGCTTGTTGGAGAGGAACCAGATCATTAATTTTCGTTTCATACGAACCGTCAAAATCAAACCCTTGTTTGCATTGCATCGAAAGTAGTATCATCTCTTCAAAAGGATGTTTCTATATTCAAAAGCTCATGTTATTCATTATCGAAGAAAATAACTACAATAACCCAAACCCTCTGCCTGAAGTTTTTATTGGCTTTCACTTAATTGAATGAAATTTCAATTTTCCGAATCAAACTCCGCTTCTATGAAATCAATTCTCATATTGATAGAATAAACTTTGACGAGGTATCGTTCCACACATTATTTCAATTAAATATGTAACATCATTGTATCCAGATTGACTGTAGTTTCACTCAGTAAACGCTAATTTCCATACGTTAGAATTGAATGAAGTGTGTGATTATCTTTTGAGAGATTAATTTCAATGTTTCCTGTTACATTTTTCGCTGTGCTGGTACATGAAAAGTGAAAGAATCTCAGAAGAGAGATAAGAGAAATACAAACAAAAATCGAGAGTAAGAATTCTTTAGTGGTGTACGCTGGCCACAGATGAGTTCGGGGCTATAACACGAGTAAGCCTATGGTCATGGTATTTTGAGTCATCCACTACCTCGTCACAAGATTTCATAACGTGTAGGTTATATTGTTATTCAGTGTGTTCTCTCCCACGAAAACAATTTTTTGAGATGAAATATAAATTTTAGTGCAATGAAATAGCTTCACACGATCAACTAAAATTCAAAATACGTAGCCGATATCCAGAATGTACATATATATCGTCCAAAAATTATCGGCGTCTCACACTAATTTACTTGATTACAAAATGTCATTGGTCTCTCGCTAGTTGCTTCCTGAACCCTCATCAAAAGTCCTATTCTTATCTTACTTAGGTGCGCAGCAGCACCACATGGTTCCTCTGATGTCTGCATGGATGTGATAACATTGTTTGAAGCAAAGCACCTCACTTGTTTCTCGATTGGTACGTTCACAAAATTTTATCTGTTTTCCAGCACTCTTCGCTGCACGATGATTATTTGAAAAATTTTGCGTTTTTCAATCCCATTGAGAACAACCTGCAAAATAAAAGGCAACAAATACTTTCCGGTAGCCCGCTTTCTATTTCTATTTTGAAAAACAAATTGATCGTGAAATCTTACCTGCAAGAAAAAAAAACATATTTCGAGTCGGTTTTCACGTATATCATATTATCTTTGGGCGCACTTACTATCAGGGCGTAACTCAACAAGTGGATAAAGAAGTTCGCTTCAATTAGCGAGTGAGAATAATTTCCAAGATTCTAAGGTGAAGAAAAAAGCTGTAGCATAACGTTGGAAAAAACTCTTCACAACGGGGATTTCTTTATGAAAATATAGTTAAATGAAAAACAACATATTTTAAATTTAAAACGAGACGGGAAATATTTACTTCGATTAATAAGCTTCGATGGAAACGTTATTCTGATAGGTTATTTTCCGAAAGCCAGTGTTGGCTGTGCTTTGATAATAATAACTCATTTAACGACAGCTTCGGTCATAAACTATTTAGCTGTCGCTTTGGCCTTCAGGCCAAAGTTAAACCGATCAATTTAACAGTTTGTCATTACACGTAATTCAATTGCAAAAACAAAGTTGCTGGGACATTTAAAGTAGGTCGTAAGCAGCGTTTCGTTGCGCTGCGTTTCATTGCGTTTCATTGCGTTTCGTTGCGTTTCGTTGAGTTTCGTTGAGTTTCGTTGAGTTTCGTTGAGTTTCGTTGAGTTTCGTTGAGTTTCGTTGAGTTTCGTTGAGTTTCGTTGAGTTTCGTTGAGTTTCGTTGCGTTTCGTTGAGTTTCGTTGAGTTTCGTTGAGTTTCGTTGAGTTTCGTTGAGTTTCGTTGCGTTTCGTTGCGTTTCGTTGAAGCCTACCTAACCGTTAGCTAGGGCCCTCACATTGTCCCCCTCCGAGCGCAAATTCCCATAGATACAATAGTTGTATCCCCCTGAGGGGTTTGATTTTAATAAGCCAGTGGGGTTTTATTATTTTTTGCGCACTGTTTCATCATTAACTCCCCTTAATTAAAAAATTAATGCATCAAAGCCCCTATAATGACTTATCTTGGATTAATTTTGATACCAATTTTAACTCTGTATGTCTTTCCGAGTAGGAAGTAAAATTCCGAAAGTTTAATCACGTATTTGTTTCTTCTACATGCATTCATCGGAAATACAACTAAATATATATAGAAACATGCTCCTGCCCTGGACCAAAAATGTATTGTTTTTATACCGGAATTCTTACCAATAACAAATTAGCACCAATGCAGATTGAAGCCATTTCATTCAAGTGAGACATGAAACACGAATTCGTTGCAATTTTTTTTAATTAAAAAACTTATTTCACATACTGAAGCTCCAACACTGCACAGTCCCAATTTTAAATTTTATGCAGTCAGAAAATAAGGACTATTTAGATCCAGTGGCAGTCTCGTGAAGCCCTGATAGAAAAGTTTAAAAGTTACTTCAAACTATGTTTCGTGGTATGAGTGCTGTTGAACATTGAATTTGATCGAGTATTTATCGCGGTGAAAATTAACATCTATGAACTTCAGATATTTCAAAATATTTTTAACGGATAAATTTTACCTTTTCAAATTCTCATTGGTGGAATCTTCATCAGTGGTTGTAGCACCTGTGAAATTTCATGAATTTGATCCTCCCCACAACTCTACACTGATAGTTCTGCGTTCTGAACTGGGCATGGTCAGACTCTCAACTTTCCACATCTACAAATAGTACAAAACTGCATCTTGAAATCCAACCTAAATTTTGTTGCTTCACTCGAACTTAGCGCAGAACTTAGGAATTTTTTCCTATGATATCCAGTACCGAATAATTGTTATCGATCACTCCAGGTTACAGTCGAAATTAATTCAGCATTACTTGCGTAAGTGCTGCGGTTGGAAGAGAAGCATTGAAGTAATTGAAATGCTCAGCACAAATACCGGTACGTTAATGAGCTATGTAGCTAATGGTAGACACAAGTACCAATTTGTGGTCGATTTATGAAGGTAAAAAACTCATACATGGTGTCCCAAAAATTTGCAGTCCTTTAGCAGACAGTTACTCATGCATTTTTCGTCTTTTTTCTGGTGTATATAAGTGTTTTATGATATTTAATATTCTCAAATTCAATGTTTTTAGCTTTGATTTAGGGGAGACATCCATGCTGATATCGGCAGAATCAATAAAATGACTAACGTTCTTTCTATAGAATCTAGATCTATGAAAATTAACTTACATCTGTGTTTTGAAAATAAATAGGGGTCGTCTCTATAACTTTTCTCATTCTGTATATAATTATGGAGCCAATAAGGGAAAATGAGGGGGAAAGTGGGTACTTTTCAAGAGACGTATTCTCAAAAAGCACTTATTGTAGAGCAATGATTTAGGTGTCATTGGATGCACAAATAGTTGCTGCATGACGAATCGATGGATTGTTTTGAATTTTGCAATAGTTTAGTTTAAAAAAAAGTATAAAAAGTCATAATTTTTCCGTAGTTTTTTTAACGTAACCAAAAAGCTACTACGAATTCAAATAAATCTCTTGTCAGTAGTAAGAGCAACTTTTTACGCATCCAATGATACCTAGATCATTGCTCTACAATAAAAACTCTCGGAGAAAATTGATTTTGAAAAGTAACCATAAAAATAACCAATAGGGTAAAATGGGGATAATTCTGAGGGGGCTCTAACTCTTCAACTATTGTATCTATAAAGCTAAATGTAGACTCATATTAAAGCCTACTCATTGATTTAGCTTTTTGAAGCCCTCACAATGAAAGGAAATAAGTAAAAGGCTAGAGCAAAGTGTTAGATTGAGTTTTACTCTAAATTTATCTCTTTAGATGCAATAGGTGAGAAGTTAGAGCTCCCTTAAAATGATACGTTTATAGAAAAAGGGACCGTATAGGGAGGGTTGGTGTGAGCTCCGCTTCTACCCCTCCCAAACAGAAACAAAATTGTGAGTGCTTCAAGCGACTAGAGCTAAGCGTTAGCGTTAATTTGAGGCTAAAAATACCTTTGTAGATGCAATAGGTGAGGAGTTACAGCTCCCTCAAAATGATACATTTTTAAAAGAAGGGACCGTATTGGGGGGATTGGTGGGAGCACTGTTTTTACCTCTCCCAGGAAGGAAATAAATTTATGAAGGCTTCAAAAGGCTAGAGCAAAGTGTAAGCTCTAATTTGAGACTAAATGTAGCTTTATAGATGCAATAGGTAAAAACTTAGAGACGCCTTAAAATTTTCCCTATTTTACCCTGTTTTTAAGGGTAAAATAGTGTTTTCATAGTTTTCAAGTCGGTGTTCACGCAACTGGAACAAATTTGGCACGCCGGTGGTAATATCTATGCTTCAAATCTAGCTTATAGAAATCAGTAAAAAATATAGAAGATTGTCGATAACAACAGTTGAAGAACTCAAATATGAATTGACTGAGCAGCAGACATTAATTCAACAAAGGAACGTATGAACATTTGATTCTAAATATAGCTCAAGTTAACGTGTTCCATACCGGTACTGTACAAGCTGCGGGTCTGTTCGAAATATGCGGCGTGCCTGACCCGTCTGAGCCAGTGTTGCAATTTAACTCGAAACGGGCTAAATAATTATTTAGCCCTTTTATAACTTTTTAGCCCCTCTAAATAAGAATTTAGCCCTAGCGCGTTTTTCAGCCCGAAAGAGAAAAATCTAGCCCTATTCGTAACCTGTTATTACTTTTCATCAGAAGAACCACCAGTTTTTAAACTTCTATTACAGAAAATCGAATTGCAACGTCGTATGAACGAAAGCTTGGTCACGTGTTTTCGTTTGCTTTCGTCTGATCCTCGTAGACATGTTCTGCAGCAGTTGGCGGGCGGCACAGTGTTGCTCAGAATGGACATGGTAGAGGTAAAGTCATTTCTACGGGAAGATCCGCAAACATTCTTTAATTCGACTAGCCAACAAAAGGTTTCATTTCAAACAAGCCGGATGACGTCAGCGGCGGCAACGTACTACCACGCAGCGTACTCTGCCCTTCCAGACGTACGATCACCACAGCACCGCCAGCTCCTTCGTCTCATCCCGACGATTGCGTCATGGCGACATCTCCCCTGCCCTGCGTCACTGAGAAAGCTCAAAATTGTTCACCACCGACGATGACACCAACACCAACGTCACCGTTAGAACGAGATAAAACTTTAGATGTGAGCGACCAGTCAGAAAGTAAAAGGGGTAATTTTAATTATAATTTTAATGATGAATTGTGTGTAGGCCTTTCAGGCGGTGGAGTTGTGTTTGAAAATGCATGCGCGGCGTCTGACACTGGCAGTAAAATACCTCAGAGCGTGGACTGCGAGGATAACGTAAGATTTTCAGTGGAAAACAATACAAGCAGACCTGTTACCGCTTTTGATGGGTACTCACACCCTCTACAAATTACTAGTTCCCAAACTATTCACGAAATAAATAACACGCTGTCTCTTACAGCTGCATTTCTCAATAAAGCTTTGAGACAAAATTGTCCCCCAAACCCAGCATCGATTTTTTCTACTGTATCAAATATTCAAATGATCACAGAACAGCTTTTTGCTTTAAATTATCGTATCAGCGCTCATGATTTTACGCCGGTGGCAGCTGCGAGTAACCATCCTCATGCAAAATCCCCCTTTAGATACTTTTCTTATTGGAGACAATAGTCTCACAAAAATCAACAGAGACGACATTGATAGCGCATGCAAGATTCAGACAATAACTTCGCAACGTCTCAATGATCTCTATCATGAGATTGAACTCGCACCTCCTGTATAAACTACGTTTATGCATTTCCACTCTCTCAGGCTCGGAGACCGAGAGCAACGGACAAAGTTTAGTTTTATAACGAGGCCATAAAGTAAAAACGCCGGCTATGACCATTAGTCTCGGAGTGTGGCTCGTGAAGTCCTGTATAATAAAACTCACCGCATTAAATATAACGATGTCGCTGCGCTGTCAGCGCCAGCCATATAAATTTGTCAGGGATTGTAAAATCTGAACATATGAATATAAAAACAATTTACCGGCCTCGCACGCCCCGATTTGGAACAAGAACGTGTGACCACTTGACGTTGGTCATGGCTGAGTTCGGTCGGGGAAAGCTAGTCCCCACCAAAACCTACCCCCCCGTGTCCTAAAACCCCTCCCTTTCCGTGGGGGAGCGCGGTGTACGACGGCATTTTGAACATCATTAGGAGGACAATTAGTATCAAGACACGGGCGCGAGTGGTCAAGGATAGGGACCGAGCGGCGGGACACAATTGGAGTGGTCGAGTATCGACTTTGAGTGTCGTTTACGATTTGGAAGAGGCAAGGGACTTAGGCTAAATTGTTGCGTAGGCATCCTTTGATAATTTTCGAATGGTTTAATGTCCCGGGTTTAAATCCATGGTTTTGTTCTTGATCGTCTGTAATTCACCCTGGTTTTGCTTTCGAGTGTTAGTTTAACAAGAATATATGGCTTGGCTCTTGACAGTCTGTTAATCACATCCTGGTTGTCGGAGATCGTATGTGAAACGATCGTCTTGTTACGGGCTCCCGCGGTGTCGTACCCTCTGCCGGCGTGTGCTCTCGCCTTTCAGTATAGCCTTCCAATAAAGCATTTAAATTTTCGGGCCTCGTGATTCTCCTCTCCTCTTCCCATAGACTTGCCACAAGTGAAACACGAGCCTTGAAACTCGGGCCGCTACCATAGACGTAACATAGGAGTAGGGGTGATCGTAGAGGCTAACGCATTGCGCGCCAACGTCACCCAGTGCGCGTACGCACAGTCGATATAAAATTCATTCTTAAATTCAAAGCATATTGCTTCTGGTGGCAGCGGACTACCGGTCCTTAATATTATTTAAAACTTAACGTAAATGCCAATTGCGGAAATAACTCCCTTGCGCCTTTGACTAAGGTCACGTCAGTAAAAGATAAATCGAAGCACCAAGTGACTTCATTCAGTTAGTGACATCATTCACTCCTTTTAGGAACTATTTAATTAGTTTCAAAGGTTTGAGCCTCTCATCTCATAACCGTACAAAACTAAACAATGTGATTATGACAAAGAATGTTTTTTCTCATATTTATGTGGTGAGTGCATGCAGTGGTCAGCAATTGTACATGGCATCGAGTCTGTGCACAAAAATTTGTCAGAAACTGTTTCCGCTGCGAGCAAATGCAAAAACTGTAACAGTTAATGAAGCTTACAATGATGTCCGTACTTGACCTATTACACGAGAAGATACGCATCATTTTCTACAACAAATTGCTCTAAGATCATCTTTGAGACTAACTTCACATTTTATCTCCTGTGTCAGAAACTCCCATGACCTGAATGAAGAAAGTGAACACTCTAATGATTATGCAAAACAGCAGAATGAGTTGAATGATTGTTCGAAGTTGACAGCCTTTCCACGGGAAACCTCCAGCAGCATAAACCAATGTTTGCCTTCATATAACCAACCCTCTCCTCCCCTCTCCTCCCAATGCTTGTTCTCATATAACAAACCCTCTTCTCCCTCTACCACAAGCAATTGCGAAGTGCCAACAAAAAATAGGTTTTCATTGCTATCCAATGCTGATACAGAGGATGAAAAGCCCCTCTCAGACACGAGTATAAATCAACATCCAATCCCATACTCGGAAGCAGTGAAATCAACAGGAAGAGAGAAATCGCTGCAAAATTGCAGTCGACAATCGATGGAAAATTCACCATCCGACTACATGCACAATCATCACCAGAAAAATAGAAATGAAACGAGCATTTCTCAGATCTCTGCAGATCCCCATACCAGAAATCACCACTGCCGGCCCATTCAGAACCAGAAAAACGTAAATTCCCAGCACCTCTCAGAACCTCTTAATGATATAAAATGTACGAAAAAAAACGTCTCCACCCCAATTTGTGAACGCATGAATTCCACAATGAATGAATTGAAACGATCACGTAAAATAGAGCTGATTCACACTAAAGCCGATGGACACTGTCTCCTTCATGCAGTAGCTCATCTACTTACGAAACAACCAGCATCAAAATGGAATTACAATTCCTTAAAGACTGCAATCAAAACTGAGAGTAAAGCAAACAAAAGCACATACGCTAAGTTTGTTGACAAGAACAGTGGAGACATGCAAAACCTCATAGATAATTACATTGACGACAAACATTTTGATCAAGCTGCTGTAGACCTTATACCACTAATCATCTCAAATGTGGCCAAAAACTTCTCATTCTGGATGAACAGGATCATTGTGTTTTGAAAATATCAGTCAATCCCTTTTCAGAGTTATCAAATCATAACCCTCTACTACTACTCCATCGTAAGACGATCACTACAGTGCCCTTGTCGCACAAGCCAAAAATCAGACTAGAGTTACCTCATTCTGACAGACTGCCGCTGCCCTGCTAAATAGTAGACTTTCTCACATAGCAGATGCTGGACCTAACACCCTGGGTAACGTAGACAAGATTGATGAATCCTCGGAACGATCCCATCGAGATAGTAACTTTGCCACCTTTTAAAAGAGTGCTAATATAAGTAAAATCAAAATAAAGCATATAAAGGCTCAAAGCCTAAATGGTAAATTGGATGATATCAGAGTAATGTTGGTCACTGAAGAAATTGATATTTTGTGTGTTTCAGAAACATGGTTTGATTCACGAACACAAAGTTCATTTTTTAACAACCCTGGTTACGTGTTATATCGCTACGATGGCGCAAAAACCAGCCGAGGTAGTGGATCTTGTATTTTTGTGATAGAAATGAACTCAACATTTTCACTTTCAGCGAATAAAGTTTGCGATGGCATTGAAATGGTTTGGTTAGAAGTGAAAATCAATAAACACAAATCCATAATCATTGGCAGCCTTTACAGGCACCCATCGTCTCCCCTAAGTCTGACACTAGATTTCATTGAGGAAACCTTCAAAGAAATCCTTCATGCAAAAAAGTCATTCTTTGCTTTCGGGGATTATAATGTTGACTTTAACGGACAAAAACAATCAGTTCAGCAAACTGCTGTATGAACTAAGCCTATCACAATTGGTCAAAGAACCGACTCGCATCACTATAGTCTCTAAAACTCTCCTCGATCTGGCAATCACAAATAATCCCACCGCAGTACTTAGTACAGTAATATCACCTTCTATTTCCGATCACCACTCTATAGAATGTGAAATAAACATTGCAAAGAAAAGACAAAAATACCGCTTAATGACTTATCGCTCGAAAGGCACTATTCAGCGAAACTATTTCAAGAAAAACTACTGTATAGGTCCACCGAATTCCAGAACATGATGCAATCTGACGATGTTGACATTCAAGTGTCCATTTTCAACGAGAACTTCATAACAGCTCTCGACGAATGCGCACCTTACGTCATCAAAAAAAAAAACGGACTGTTTGGATTACTGACGAAATTAAACAGATGAGCAGAACAAAGAAAGCCAACTTGCGAGAGTACAAAAACAATAGATCAAACAGTACCTTATACAAGAGATATAAAGAACATAACAAAATTCTCCGAAAGAAAATCACTGAAGCAAAACAAACTCACTTACACCAGGAACTGATAACGGCTGAAAATAACCCGAAACGAACTTGGGAAATCATTAGTGAGGTAGCCCCATATAAAAATTTCGATCGTGTCAGTAATTTTGAAAATCCCTTGGCGACAGCCACGAATTTCAACACATTCTTTTCAAAAGTAGGGGCTCAAGTCTTCAGTGAGGTGTTTACCAATCCAGGTGAAACGTCAATTGAAAATTCACGCCCCCCTACACCCTCTATGCCTGATGTCAGGTGGAGACCACGTCCTGTCGATTTACCAGAGTTAAGAAATATCTTATACTCATTAAAAAACACAAAGGCAGTTGTACATGATGGTATCAGTCTTCAATACATCAAAGACAGTTTCCCAGTCACAGCACCATGGATTCGTCTGATAATTAATACATCAATAGCAACCAACACGTTTCCAAACAAATGGAAACACTCCATTATTAAACCGTTGCATAAAAGTGGTGACCTGATTACAGCATCAAACTACTTTCCCATCAGTCTTTTACCTGTCATGTCCAAAATATTGGTGAAAGTGGTGACAAATCAACTATCATTTCACCTGGACGAGTCAAATCTACTCCACCGAAATCAATACGCCTGTAGAAGAAACACAAGCACTCAAGACGCTCTGCTCAATATCTTTGAAAACATATACAGTGACATCGATCAAAAGAATGTAACACTCTTGCTGCTACTCGATCTCTCTAAAGCGTTCGATAGCGTCGAACGTGATGGACTTCTACGTAAAATACTGAACTTGGGAGTAGACACGCAATGGTTTGAAAGTTACTTGTCAAATCGACCTCATGCAGTCCGCATAGAAAACAAATTGTCCCCATTCTTTCAAACAATTTTGGTGTTCCCCAAGGATCCATTCTTGGTCCGCTACTTTTTTCTATTTTCATTAATGATATTCCTCCAATGCCTTCTAACACACGGATCGCAATGTATGCAGATGATGTTCAAATTACAATAACAAGTTCTGTATCGGAAATACCACAGACGCGAATTAAAGCCGAAACAATGCTGACTAGCCTGAAATCATGATACGACCAAAACTGTCTCAAATTAAATGCTAATACAACACAATGCATCATTTTTGGATCCAAAGATGCAATTAAAAAAACTTCAGATTTTACTCTCGCCGTTGGAAATGATAAAATTAAGGCATCAGAAAAAGTTAAAAATCTCGGTATCTGGTTCGATAGAAACATGTCTTTCAAATCTCACGTTGAAAATACTCGCAACAAAATTTACGGAACTTTAATGTTTTTTCATCGTATAAAGAGTATGCTAGACGAAAAATCCCGATTATTAGCCATTCAATCCCTGGTGTTATCGCGCATTGACTACTGCAGCCTAGTATGGGGAGACTCACCTCAATACCTTCAAAGGGATTTACAAAAATGCATAAACTTCGCAGCCAAGGTAGTATGCAACGGCAATTTCTAAAGAAGTGATCACGTAACTCCTCTCCTAAATAAGCTCGGTTGGATTCCTATTCAAGAAAGGCTCCTCATGCAGAGGGCCCAATACGTATTCTCCTCGTTGTACCTTCCTCAGAGCAATGCTGAGATAGTGCGTTTCCATCCATCCACTGTAACCAACCAAAAGCCGAACAGAAACAACAATGTCTTGGTCAACTATCGTTCATCTTACACAGGGCAAAAGGCTCTGTCAATATCAGGTGCCTTACTGTGGAACAAACTTCCCCTGAGTATTAAAATCCCTCAAAGACCGAGAGAATTTAAAGCCAAAATAATTCGTCATCTTACGCCTCAACGATAATTCTTCGTTACAGAACATACCGAACATGTATAGACGAATCTCATTTGCTGGCATCTCCATTGCTGAATACTCTGCCTTACTCGTTCTTTTATGATTCAAGACATCACACAACAGTTTGGAATGTATGCGTAAGAATTATGATTTGATCACCTATACGCTGGGATTTGCATACATGCTTATTTGTAAATGTGTGTACGAATATGGGTGTATGTGCGCATATGGGTGTGCATATGTGCACATGCACCTGCGTGTACTGGACTAGCAACTGGGATATAAACTATGAATACCAGCCTTTTTTCTCACTCTCAACTTCTAACACTACCCAACACATCATTTCATTCTATTATAGCAAAGCAATCCAAAGCTTAAATGTCTTGTACATGTAAAATGTGGTACCTATGCATGTTTATCAATTGCAGACATTTTGCTCCTTATTTCAAAGATAATGTGAGTTTTTTCTAATATGAAACCCATAAGGGCACTCATGTTTTGTTTCTTATTCGCATCCAAAAATGCTCTTGTTAGGCTAGTGTAGTGCAATTATCATGTCATCTCTTACGCTCTAGAGTATATTATAAAAACCATACCTAGGCCTCACATATTCTGGAATTATTTCTGTTCTTGTGAACCGTTGTAGGTCAATCGTTTTCACGTTTCTGACTCAGATAGACTGTTTTGTGCCACTATTTCTAGTACGGAAATTTCATAATATTCAGGCCGTTATAAAAGGTATTTTCTCGGTGTTTCTCGATTGGAATGCTAGTTTATACTGACTAGTTTGCGCTGATATTTGCGCACATGCTTACTTGTGTATGTGTGTACGTGTGCACGCTATGCGTGCGTAGATGGGTGAATGTGTCACTACGTGATACTTCATTTCACTTCATTATTATAAAGCATTTATAAAAAATATACATATATTTGTTCGCGGTCACACACATCTGATAAATCAGACGCTTTTGACCCAATAATCTTTTCGACACAATATTTAATTAAACATCGTTACAATATTTCATTAGAAATTGTTAGCAGCAACCTAAACTGAAAAAGTTGTCACGAATTTCCTCTGCTCATTATCCTATATTTCAGAACATCGCACAGCATTTTAAAGAACGCGTATGTATTGTGATTTCCTCGATGCATAGATACGTATTTGTGTACGTTTACGTGTTGGGTGTATGTATGTGTGTAGGTATGTATGTGCACGTATATATGTATATATTTACATGTATATATGCTAAAACCGACAACTGGCATTTTTAACTAGAAATAATGGTCTCTTTCTGTTCACTCTCAATTTGTAACATTACCGAACTCGTCATCTCTTTATTATCGTAAAGCATTCCCGTAAAAAACTATACATTTTTTTTGTGATCATCCATTTCGATTTAAATTAAATGCTTATCAACTAATGATCGTTATGTTAAAATGATTTAATTAGAAATACAAAACTTATAATCCTCGTGTTCCACATGCTTATATAATTTTTTTTTTCACGCTTTCCATGAAATAACATTTATGAACATCGGCCGAAACAAGCGATTCATATAGTATTTCCTGGCGTCAAGAATTGCGAAGTTTTATGTCATGTATATGTAAACTGTCAAAAGTCATGAAGTTGTATTATCTCTCATAATTATCATTACATGTATCATCAAATGTAGTTTAAGCAAGATTAAGAGTACATTGACCTCAATCATTTTTCGACTAGTGACATGGGTATTACAATACTCGTGTGTGTATCATTTAAGTGTGTTAACTTTAAGATATTTTAAAAACCAATGATGGTAATTTTGTACCATCTCTATTGGAAATAAACTGTTTTCTTTTCTTTTCTTTTCTTATCTTTCAGCAAGACGACCGACTGCCGGTGTGTTTCAGCAGGTACGGATTTTGATTTTTGAAAAATAGAATTCCGTCCGGCTACGTGAAAACCTACCAGAACTAAAAGGTTATTGATCTTCAATTTAAGGGGATCAACCAAGGAGATTTCAGGCCCAATGGGTCATTTTTGTTTCTTTGTTGAAAAAGGATCCTTAGGTGGTGGGCTATTGTGCCCTAAAATTTTATGGGGCTACGGGCATAAGATCCCCCAAGGAGGGTTGTAAGGGGACCAAAAATCATGAATTTTTGACCCATGTAAAAAGAAAACAAAACGGGAAATGAGAATTCTGAAACTATCAGTTTGTTTGCAGTGTTGCGAGAATTTCAAAACTGTCTTTGAATTTGTTCAAGCATAAAAACTCAATGCCTTCTATTCTTTTGAAATGTCCTTAAAAATGAACTAAAAAACTAATATTTCAACTTTTTTGAAAAAACTAAGGCCTAAATGGAAAAAATGAATGAAACAAAATGTGTTTCTTTTACAAATTACATATAATGGTCAATGTTCCGAAGAATCAGACCGGAAATAAAAATTCTCCATTCGTCAAGAAATGAATACTAAATTTTAATTTTATTTTCTACTTGCAATTTACAATTCACAGTGTAAA
The DNA here is from genome assembly GCA_014220935.1 of Platorchestia sp. MABIK. Lineage (NCBI taxonomy): Eukaryota > Metazoa > Arthropoda > Malacostraca > Amphipoda > Talitridae > Platorchestia > Platorchestia sp. MABIK. The sequence continues at coordinate 28,382 of JACJUY010002667.1, read as the reverse complement.
TACGAAATTATATATGGAGGTTTTAAAAAAACATGAAAACAGCATTCAAGTAAAAAAATTGTCCATTACTTTACACTTCAACATAAATTTTTGTTAATAGCTTATGCTCGAAACCCCTCATTTTCAACATTCAAAAGAATGGAAGTCAGTGAGTTTTTATGCTAAGAAAAAAACAAAGACAGTTTTAGGATCCTTGGAACTTTCCTAACAAACTAATGGATCTCGATTTCCTAATTTATACATGTAGTTTTTTTTACCACAGTTCAAAAACAAAAAGTTTGGTATAATTCAATTAGAGTTTAAAAATCGCATTTTAAAAGAAAACAAAACGAATAATAGCAAATTCAGATCCATTAGTTTGTTTGAAATGTTACGAGGATTTAAAAACTGTTTTTGGATTTGTTTTAGCATGAAAACTTATTCTATTCTTTTGAAATACCCCCAAAATGAACTAAAAACTTATTTTTCAAACATTTCCCAAAACTAAGGCCTAAATCGAAAAAGTTAAACGAGTAAAATATGTTTCTTTTCTAAAAATACATATACTGGTCAAATTTAAGACCAATCAGATCAAAATTTAAAAATCGCTGGGTTGACTCCTCAATCATACCGGCAGCTTCATAAATTGAAAGCTCTATAGAACAGTAGGAAAATTTTCTTTTTTCAATCATACAAGACGTTTTAATACCTTTTCCATGCGGATGAAGCTGACGATTGCGCGCCGTGTTCAATGAAATGAAAAATGCGGTATATTCAGCTTGTAAGTTTATGAACTGAACGGCAGGAGTATTGATTTGCAGTTGTATATACGTTTTCAGCATCTCAAATTTTAAGCTTTAAAGGGAACGCGGAATCTATCCAGAAGGGGCAGGGCAACAGTAAGTTAAACAATTTTAAACAATTTAAACAATTTATTTACCACAGGTGATACAGAGGTAGAATGTTTCTTAAGTCT
>JACJUY010002667.1:4840-23877 GCA_014220935.1 Platorchestia sp. MABIK | reverse complement strand
CGGCATCATGCTGCCGAGCGGTCAGAGAGCTCTGGGCAACTCGTCGATGCGGCATGAAGCACGCGAAGTTTCAAGGTGTGTCACGGGCTTTAGATTCAGCGTCCCTTACCACAACAAAGCTGTTCAAAGACAGAACAGTCGAGGGACTTTACATCTTCTCACATAGAACACAAAGTTTTTATTATAAATACTGACTAGTTCTATGGATTATGTTATGACTTGGGTTCAGCCTCCCCTACTACAATAAACCTATTTAAAGAGAAGCTATTAAAGAGGAGGAAGCAGGGTTTCCATTTTGGCCCTTTCATGGCCAAATATCTCAAATTTGGCTTTTATTGAAAGCGTTTGGCTTAGAGATTATAAGTTTGACCTTTTTCTTATATATGGCCTTTTTTTGGCTTTTTAGTCATTTTCCAGTTCTTGTAGAGCACAAGGCGTAAAACTGAAACGTGACAGGTTCAAGACAGCCTCTAAGCACAAGTTGAACGCAGAGCAACAGGATCAACTAGATCCTGCTGAATATTATTAAATCCTTTACGAATATTAAATCAAGTAATCCAAGGAGAGTTGCAGACTTGCTTAGGCTGCATTTAGCTCAGGATTGTATCAACATCAGTGAGCAGCATAACCGAAAAATTAGTATCATAGACTGGAAGCATGAGGCATTTTTGAAGGTGGTGTGATCCATAAAAACTATGAAGTTTTGGCATGGAAAACACAATCACTCAAACTTTAAAGAACTCTCTGGTTGTGCGCTCATTGCCTGGTGACTCTCGCTAGCAATGCTGTTGTTGAAAGAATGTTCTCTTTGGTGACAGCGGTCAAAACAAAGCCCATGAGTAGATCACAAACTAGAATGCTAGATGCGATAGTAAGAATCCGGGCACATCTCAACAATAGTTCTTTATGTTGTAATTACTTAAAAGTAACCTCAAGAATGCTAGCTAATTTCAAATCGAGCATCTTGTATCAAAGGGAAAGCAAGGTCCTCTCTAGTGCTGCTTCTACTTCTCAAACTTCCATTGAGAATTAAGAGTCAAAAGAATTTATTATATTCGTTGAAAAATAGTGTAAGGAACGTCTATTTTTTCTTTGTATTTAAAATTTTGAATGGCAAGTAGAATTATGATACTTTTAGAGCATCTACCTATTATTTAAGTGTACCTATAAGTAAATTTGGCCTTTTTTGACCTTTTTCATTGTAAAATTTGGCTTAAAATTCATGTAGCTATCTGACAACCCTGGGAAAGAGACACCGGAGTTAAAAGGGAATGTGCGTAATTAATACACAAGGTGTGTTTCCACACCACAGAACCTGTGGTTAGAAACAGTAAGTTGAGCAATAGGGTTATGAAACAAAATTAAAGTTGAAGAAGAATGTCATAGGTGATGAAAAACAGGACAGCAATGTACCGAAAAAATATGATAACAGAAGAAAACAAAGCATTTTAATTTCAACAAAATGAAGGCCTACCAAGCTCTCAGCTCTGGACTTTACATCACTTTTTCTATAAGAATGGAGAACAAAACATAAGCCAACAACTCGTCCCTGAATAAATATTCCCTTTACCTAAAAATAAATTTTGTTTCTAACATCTCGATGTTACGTAAAATTTAGACGATAATGAATTAAATAAACTATTTTGTCATCAAAAACAATAATTGGTACCACCACCGACTGCTAAAGGCACGTTCCTTCATTTCCCGCTCATTAATTCCAAAATGTACATACAAGACACAACATAAAATTGAGTATCAAATCTGGGTAAGGACTAGTCGTACAGAATGACTTACTAAACATCACAGAGCGCAAAGGGCAGCACTCCTAATGCATAAGCGCTCATCAAACATCAGAACTAGTGCTTTGCCTACCAGTAAGTAAAGAAATATAAAATAAAAGAAAATCAACACTTCAAATTCAAAAAGGAAAAAATGTGGCATAATGGTTTATACAGATAAACATTAGAAAGACCAGTTAAAGTCAAACTTACTATTTGGGTACCGATTCTTCCAGCTCAGTGCGAGTGGGAAGCCTACGACGCTTCTTTCACCAACTATGGGAATCGGGCTCGAAATCAATCATTCGTTACGGTAAAATAGTTTTTACACACAATTGTCTGATCATCAATTAGCATTAGTAAATTCAGCGGAACGTTCAGAAGAGAACTGCATTGTTTAATAACAATACAACACTACAGGTAACTTTTTAAAGAGTACGTTAACTTTGTAGAGACTGCCGAGAAGTGTGCCTATTCCAACATAAGCCTCAGAATGCAATAACTTGAAAGGTGAGCATAACTCTAGTTCCTTGAGTATTTTCACAGCCAGTCTAAAGCTTTTTAAAATAATTTTTTCGGAGCCAAAGCAATGAATATGTCATTGAAATGCAAAGGTTTCAATGAGTAAACTGATTTTTTCAGCAGTGTTCCAATTACGAGAAGAAAATAAGGATAACAAATATGTGTATCGCGTAGATAGTAATGCTTATTCATAACGCTTCACCCTACCAATGCCCTGAGCCAAATCAACAAATAAACCTTGCATTACCGTCCGTTAATGTGTTTTAAACTAGACAACATTGAATAACATAATAGTTCACAGCTTTAAATTATAAACAGACAAAGAAAAAAGGTTTATACAAGCTCGGTACAATATAACACATTACAGTCTTAAATTCATCCCACTCTAAAAAAATAAGGTCGCACAAATCGAAGACCTAGCGGTTGTTCATTAAAAGTCATTGGAAGTTTAATTAACTCCACTTACAGAGATGAGAGCGAGTAGTGCGCAGGTATAGTAGTACAAATTATTGTAGGTTGAATGGCGCCAGCGACAGAATGGTGAGCCTCAGTATGTCTGACTAAAAGGCTGTTTACACTAGGGACACTTCGGCCGTGAGGCGCGACATGTGTGCGAGGCTCACCGTTGAGTCTCATATTTGTGAATGATTATACGAAGTTCCCTATTCGACACGGTATTTACTAGGCTCTTGAGTGTCGCGCATTACGAATTCAATCAGAGCGAATAGGGAACTTCGTATGCACATACACAAATATGAGCCTCAGTGGCGAGCCTCGTATCCACGTGTCGCGCCTCACGGCCGAAATGTCCCTTAGTGTAAACGGCCCTTAAATGTCTCAAGTTTGGCCACAGGAGACAGGAATAGCCCCAGGGCGTCCAGAAAATACAAATACATGTTTGCTTTCAAGTCCAAATTTACTGGCTCCGCTTGGTGACCATTGTAGATAGGCAAATTATGTCTGATAGAACTTTACCCCATCTCATTTTTTTTTAATTTGGCTGACAGCTGAGTAGTCGAGCGAGTAACATTAAGACTAAAATTAGGCTTTGTTATATTTAAATCGGAATGTATGAAGTGCTCCTGTACACACAGCAACGTGAAAGTTATGGGTTTTACAGGAGGAAACAGTAACTCGCTCGTTATGGTTTCTAATGAAAAACCGGAACCATAGGCATAAATTTATTATGCACACAAAAGTGCATTCAAGCAGCTGCTCTTCAACATATCCGCCCAATGCGTCCGTAACACCATTACCAGCAGCGCACATCTATGTTATTATTTTTCACAAACCATTTAAAATAAACAGAATAATTTGATGCAACAATATTTAACATATTTCACTCTAGAACAACATGAGAACAAGGACTCAGGAGAAAAGTGGAGTGAATCACTTTTGCATCACTTTATCAAGTTTGTCTTTATAACAGGTACCCTGCAGAGGTCTATTGTAACCTCTGATTGACTACAATGTACTACATCTGAAGAAAAATGTCATCAAGTACATTATTATTTGAAACAGTAGGTGTGAGGTTTAGGGCAGTTATTATGAATTAATTCCCAAACATTTTTGGTGAAGCCAGGTAAGTGATTAATTTCATTCAACAGATACTGCAAGACCCTCTCATAGCAAATAATAGTACGAATGATTTAATGTAAAATTCAAGTCCCTTGTGCGGATCATCGTACTGAATATACTTTTAAAACGACACAAATAGATGAAAACAGAAATCTTGCACACTAAAAATAGAACAACTTATAGTGCAGTGAGTTAAATAAATTTTTTCAGCTGCTGGTGATAAATGTCTGTTTTCATGGCGAGGTAACCGGAGATATTGTGGCAGCATCTTCCATTTCAACAGAGGCAAAAATTAGCACACATTTCAGTTGTGCTAGTGAGTGTACAGATTGAAATCTGTTGGTGCAAATATGATTAATTGAGATGCAGGTGAGAGTATTTAATTAAACGGGTCAGTTGTAAAGAGAGATGATGCTGAATATCAAGCAGTATTGAGATGCACATTCAAGGAAATGGAGACAATGACAAACTCCAGTGTAATACAGAATGCAAAAATATAAGGAGTCTCAAGGGAGAAGGAGATAGGAGATACGAGCAAAAAGGAGCTGTGAAAAATATTAGAGAAAAAGGAAAAATTAAATTAAGAGGAACAGGCAGAGAAGTACTGTACATACAAAAGTAAGCCTAAAGTAACTCAACCTAAACTATGAAAGAACAAGTCTAAAAAATACAAATAACAATTTAGTAATACTCATAAAAAAGGACAAGTAAAGAAAGTCAGCCCTTAATCTGGAGAATGTTCTAAATTTCATTTTTGCTTGCATGTATTCCTTAGTGGATCACCAGACTCATTTTACTTCTATTAAGAAACATAAAAGGAGAGCAAAAAAAACAATTATTGACATAAACATTAGACATGCTTTTTCCAAACATTGCTTTGTTGCTTCAGATGAGATTTTTGAAGCACTCACAATGAATTCATGATGAGCATCATAAATTTGCACCTGTTACTCAAAAATCTGGATAACAGCAAATAAAACACCATAAATGGTAAGCATAGGACAGTTAGGTTTCTTCAAAAATGCATTTCCAAGGATGCTTGGAACAGTATCATTTGTCAAAAAAAATTGATTGCCATAAAAAGTAGCACTTTCTTATCGAAAACCACAGACAAGGTTTTGCATCTTTTCTGTAAAAAGGAGGATGCTTTATTCCAATGAATCAAGCCAGATACATTTTATCTAGTACAATGGTTTTTCAAATGCCTTAGATCTAACATCAGGACGCCGTGAAGGTTTGAATTTGAAGTTTGACGGCTTGAAACACTGGAATTTTAGCTACAAGGGAGGAAGTTATTATGAATAATCTTATATCTTCAGATAAGATGCTCCCCAACAAAAACAAGAGCTATTGTGAAGATGCATCTAAAATATTTAACACGAGTTTTACAGTGTGTCAACCCAAACTAGCTTTCATGCTGAGCACTGTAGGTTCTAAACTTACTTCTTGCCAATTTCAACATAATTTTGAGATAAAAAATTTTACAACGCCAATAAATTTTTATCATTATAAAACTGGTAAAATTTATCATGACATCCTAGCTCCCCATTCCTTTACAGACAGAAATTTAGATATTATTATAGCTGATAGCACACTACTACAAGATTAAGGTAGCCTTTTTGGAATGAAAATCTCATCAATCATTATTCCATAAAAATTGAAAATAAGCAGAAAGGCTATGTCATGAATCAGTATTGAATTGTCGTACACCATATTCTATTTATTTTTCTGTGCTGTGTATTTTAAATTTCAGGTGAGTCAATAGCATTCTCCAATGGAACCAGTATTTCAAATTTGAACTATTTTACTGTATCTGATTTTAAAGATTAGATAAATAAATGGAACTTCATCGTAGAAATCAGGTAGAAGCCATATTTTTAAAAAACCTTCAAATAAAATTTGGAGTTAAATTCCTTACTTTTTCAGGTCCAAAGTCCCGTGATCATAAAAAACGGCACATCACCACTTTTCAATGAAACTTGCGTCTTCGATAGTCAGTCTTTTTGAATTGACTGAAACAAACATAAATTTGACTTAGTAAAAACTAGGAAATTTAAATAAAATATCTTGGGTGGATTTTTAAAATTATTCTGACACCTGATAGAGCAACACTTTTTAAATTTAACTCGAGACGGTGACATTGTGATTCTAAACGCGTGAACAGTTCGTTCGAACGTCACGGCTAGATTGTCGTACCCGTTACGCGAACAGTGATGGCAGATTTCGGGCCAGCGGTGTTGCTAGATGCAATCTAAGCGCTGCTATTGGTCCGATGCCATGACGTCACCCGCACAACATACGATTCAATAAAAGACTGGCTTGCCGCTACTCCCTAACATGGTATGGACGCAAGACTAGCAGAGATGGTAGCATCATCAGTGTGGAGTGTACACCCGAAAGATCAGCTTTTGGATAAACTGCTGCATTTCTTTACCGATTAACGAATGAGTCCAATACATGGATTGCAACAGTGTCTGAGACGAGTTATCATAACTTATAGAGACTTAGGTAATCAACATAAGCAGTGGGTATTTTCTGGATAATAGTATAATTGGTGTATTGGTTTTCTTAGAGGGGCTCCTGAGAGGATCAGTGTGCGTAGTTATAGCATGCGTATATGACAAACGTTTGACCACGGGATAATTTAATTGAAAGTCTCTAGCAAGAAGGCATACCGGCTGTACAATGGGTTGACCACAACGCCTTCACAGAAGTGTATACATACAGAACAAATATATATTTTTTTGCCCAATAAACACGTACATATATAAGGATACAAATATACGGTGAAAGTATGAATGTTATATTCCTTCACGCATGAGATTTTTTTAACCTTGTTTCCCAATAAACCATGATTAATTTCTCGTAATTCAATAAATTCGAAGTCAACAAAGTTAAAACTGTCAGCATGAAAACTGTCCGTTTTCTTTTCTTGGTTTGATGGTCTGTCATTAGAGTGGCCTCTCTATGCTGCTAAGCATTCTGAAATTACTGCAGTAACTCTGTAACACAAAAATTTGATTTTTTGTAAACTTGTAATTAGGATTACAGAATTTTTTGGCAGAATACAATTTGTTGTGTGAAAATGAAAAGATGTGAAAAATCACACTTTCTCAACTTTTAATTGTTCTTTTTCTCCAAAAAGCTCAGAGACTAACCTCTAGACAATGTGTCTCAAAATATACGAGGCTGCAACGAGACCAGGTTCCCTTAGTTGGAAGTGAAAGGGAAATCCAGCCTTTAACTTCTCGAGGCCTTCTCTACAATCCGTTGATGAGAGTATTCGACCTCAGGAGAATGTAGAAAAAATTGAGAGGTCCACAAGAATAAAAAAGGAGTTCTTTAACACAGGAAAGTTGAAAATAGGCAGACAAATTCAGAACACTGCCAAAGCCATTTAATCCTTTTGCGACCAATTGCACATATCTGTCTCCTTTCAGAAAAGTCATATAACTAACGAAATATCAAAGAAACGCAGGTAATACCGAATTGTATGTGTCCAGTGCGACATCTATGTACTTTGATTCAAGACATTGACTTGAGAAGCCGGGTCGGCAACTATTCTAATAACTCAGTGCACATCCTGTCTTGCAAGGGGAAGGATGTGTGTCAAAAAGCTTTTCATTTCTCTTTTGTTGGAACAATGACAGACAAACCAGATGAGAAAAGGCCTTGAAATAAATGTTTACTGATGTAAGATTGTCTCACTAGTGCATAAATTTGTTTACAAACTTAAATACAAATATTTGTAAGAATTACTCTGAAAGTTTCAAACACACCAGATATGTCCAGTTGGTCTCATGACAAACACATTTGAATGACACTATTTATATCCACTTGGACTAATAGAGAGAAAAATTGAATAAATGTGAACATTCCTTCAATAAAATATAGGCTTAGCTTATATATAAGCTATTCATGAAATGATTTTAAGAATATCAATCATTCTCGTTGTCAATTCATGGGTTAGTACTTCTTGTTCCTATATATTGACGTCCATGTAATAACACAATACATACTTTTATTTTTAATGCAATTTTATGATTTGCTCAGCACTTTACTGCTACAACCTTACAGTCGTATTCACCTATATATAAAAATGGCTTCGTGGATATTTATACCCAATGTTGAAATCAAATGCAGTCTCATTATTTACTGGAGCATCCCATGCTGTAATTGGAATGAGTTTCTTCTCATGAAAATTGCGACCTAGTAAAATAAGAAATACATTGCGACATTTTTTTCGAGAGACACTGAGGACGAACTGGATTGTGATGATGTTATTGACGCCGAAGAATGTAATTTATTGGAAATGCAATGATTAGACACTGATGATGACTAAGATCAAGAAAAAGAGCTCATTACAGTGGACAATATCTGAACACAGTCTGAAACTTAAAATTATCTGCAAGCTCGAACATCATTGACTAGGTTAAACTGGAAGAAAGTCAAACAACAAATTGCTGAAGATCGTTTGCTTCCTTTTCGAGAAATTTCAGCTGCCATTATCACGTGAGAAACGCAAATGAACTATTTATAACGGACGATCTACTTCATGAACTTTGTCTACATACATACACACATATACCAGGCTTTTCCTCCCCACGGGAGGGTAGTCGACAGCAGGCCAATATCAATCAGCCTCAATCATTCTTAGTCACTATGAGGCGAGAGAGGCAGCACTGGCCACACCAGAACAGCCCGGATCAGTAGCAGCCCAGCACAACCATGATCCACAGTCAGGCCCGACAGCCATACCTGGTTTCCCCTGACCGCTTTATTGAGCGCAGCCCCTCCCCCCGCTCAAGACAGGTCAACCACATCAGGCGCTGGCAGGCGTCCAGCGACAGCGTCAAAAAATAAAATTACCTCCTTACGCACTGTTTCCACTCACTTCTGTCTGCAGCTACTCCTCTCACAACGTCCACAGTCAGACCCCGTCATACAGAGCACGTTTCACCCCATCCATCCAACTCATCCGTGGTCTACCTCGCACTTTAATAAAACTCACTTTCGACGTATAAATCTTTTTTACCAACAGGTGAACATTAATTCTTTCAACATGCCCAAACCATCCAAGCACTTTTTCATCCACAAGCCTGCTCAACTTTTTTGACAACACCCGTCTGCCCCATAACCAGTTAATTGCTGATCCTATCTCTTCTTGTTTCTCCATACATGCTCCTCAAACACTTCATCTCAAACACATCCAGCTTCCTCCTTTCAGCTGCTCTCAAACCCCAAGACTCTGCTCCATACAGCAAAACTGGCACGATTAAGCTTTCAAACAGTCCCCAGTCCCCTCTTAGCACTCCACATAGCCTACAACCACATATCCTCCTTTCTTTAGACATTCAACCGTGCAGCCATTCATACCTGTAGCTTTCCCATTTTTCATCATATTCAACGCACCTTTCACTTCTTCAATTCTTATTCGACTGCTATTCACTTCTCAAAACACAGGCATTCTAACATCACTTCCAACAGCTACCACTCTCGCAACCCTCACAACCCTACCATCCTTCACGCTCAGCAGTTCCTCAAAATTCTCTGCCCATCTCTTCCTCACATCACATCCCTCCACTAGCAGCCTTCACTCTTGCCTCACTCTCCACCTGTCCTTTCCAAATTCTCTTCACTTCCTTCCAGAGAACCTTTCTTCTATTCATCAAGTCTCCTCCTAGCTTCCTCCCCCACTCCTCATCCGCCGCCCTCTTTGGTTTCCTTACCATTCTTGGTACTTCCTTCTTCCTCTCCTTATACTCTTCGAAATTTTGTTGGCTGCCCCTTTGCAGCCACATTTCGAACGCCCCCCGCTTTCTTCTCACAGCCACTCCTACCTCTCTGTTCCACCATTCACTCCCCTTTCTAATCCCCCTCCAACCTTCCTTACCCCACACACTTCCCTTGCACATTTTTCTACCGAATCTCTAAATAACTTCCATTCCCCTTCCACTCCACCAACCTCACTTACCTTCACCCTCCCAAACTCTACTTTCATCTTCTCCTGATACTCTCACCCATGCTCAGCTTCATGCAACTTGTTTACATTTAACACCTCCCTTCCACTATTCTTTTTTACACCTCCCACACTCCCCTTACTCTCAACTTTCCCTCTAACAGGTAATGATCCGATATCCCATTCACCTCACCACGGAAAACATGCACGTCAAGCAAACAACCGATCACTCTCCTGCTAATCAAACTTAATCCATCAATGCTCTCTCCTTTATCACACCTCCATTCACCCTCACATATGAATACTTGTTTATACTCTTTTTCTCAAACATACTATTCCCAATCACAAACGCCCTTTCTGCACACAATTCCAACAAATATTCACCACTCTCATTCACCCCAGCTACTCCATACCTGCCAACGATGCCATCCACCACCTCATCCCCCACTCTCGCATTCAGGTCCCCATCACCACAACTCTACAACCATTTCCCACTCTTGCAACACACTCGGACAACTTCTCCCAAAACTCCTCTCTCTCCTCCCCACTCCTCTCTGATCCCGGCTCATATGCGCTCACAAACACCCATGACTCTACCCCCATTTTACTCGCACCCACATTATTCTTGCTCATAACTCATCCCATTCAACCACTTCCTCTCGGATTCTGTCACTCAATAACATAGCCACACCCTCTCTTGCATGTCCCTCACGCAACCCAGATACTCTTCCACACTCATTCCCAAACATCAACTCACCACTACCTTTCAACTTCGTCTCACTCAGGGCCAACACATCCATTTTCCGATTCATCATCATTCTTCCAATCTCTTCTTTCTTATTCTCAGTCGCTCTACTTCCACACCCCCTTACATTCATAGATCCTATTATTAGGGTTTGAGGGGACTTTCGACCCCTCTCACCCCCTACATTAGCCTGCTGCTTCTCAGGAGAATCACTACAGAGGAGGGGATACCCAGTCCCCTCGCTCCGTCCACTTAAGTCGTCTCTTACGACACGCAGCGGATCACGGTGGGAGAATTCTTGAAGCCGCCCCATCACAGGGGGATATGTGCCTATATACTAACATCTATACCGAGAAGATACTATATACCAAGAAGATCCAGACTAGAATCGGAACAATGGCTACGCATCTGTTTGTAGATGTTCATTTAAAAAAACTAAACTAGCGACTTCACTGGTTTCAGTATGCTATGAATGGAAAAATAGCCTCCATTATGTCATGTAAAATGTGGGATGATATAAAAGAAATTTGCACCTCATTGACAATGGTAAGATAGATCATTCAGACATGCTAAATAAAGTCAAGCTCCTTTTAAATCATCTCCTTGAAAAATTTAAGTTGCGGAATGGAGAACATCTAAGTGCAGACGAACGTATTGTGCCGTTCATGGGAGCCTCTTCAATGAAGCAATAATTCATCCCTAAAAAGCCCTACAAATAGGTTTATAATATTTTTGTTCCTGTAGAAAGTTCTGAACTGGTTCAAGATTTCATACCATACACTGGGAAGATATGTCCAATTGATCATCCTAGGATTCCTGACTTAGGAGCAAGTGACAATGGGGTTCTTCATCTCGAAAATTATTTGTGGAACATTGCAACGAAATCCATTCTAGATGGAATTTGCCTTTATCCAATGCATTCTGACTGACGAGGGACCAACAAGTACTCTCAATGTTCTGGAAGAATACATGTGTTCTGTATGAAGTGCCAAGTTCATTTGTACTGCGATTATAAGCACAACTGTTTTTTGTCAGTTCATCAGTAATAACACAACTTAGAAATGAAGGTAATAGCAAAGACTATTTATTTCAAAGACATTATGTTAAAAAACGAACGTTTTGACCCCTAAGGTCATCATCAGCGGATGTCTGAAAAAATCCACGGAAAAATATAAATTTATGAATTGAAGAAAAAACTACACAAAAAAATATAACGGTAAAATGTTAAACTGAAGCTATTTTTAAGGGGTGGGACGATTGCATATCGTTTAGATCGGGTTTTAAGCGGCTAATGAAGAGGGATTCGATAATACGTAAATCAGTGACTGAGTTAGCAGAACTTAAGATGGAAAAGTCTTGCTGCAGAACTGGAGATTTACACTGATCTGAACGAATTCTAAATGAGAAACTTTACGTGTCGATGCCGTTCTTTGGTTTTCAGTCCGAGAAGCTGAAGAAGGAACTATGCTCTCTTACAATGAAAGATTTTATGTGTGTTGACCTCCAAGTTATATTAGTGAACTATTTTTGAATCGGCGCTCTGTTTTCATTCAAGGATAAACTGCCTATGTCTATGCTCTCCTCTATTGTGTATAAATATTGTTGCCCAATGTGTGGGTCTGTGTACGTTGGTTCAATCACGCGCGCACTAAGATGTAGAGTATTTGACCATATTGGTAGGAGTTTCAGAACCGGTAATCCACTAAGCAAGCCACCTCACTCAGCTATACGAATTCATTCAGATCAGTGTAAATCTCCAGTTCTGCAGCAAGACTTTTCCATCTTAAGTTCTGCTAACTCAGTCACTGATTTACTTATTATCGAATCCCTCTTCATTATAGCCGCTTAAACCCGATCTAAACGATATGCAATCGTCCCACCCCATGAAAATAGCTTCAGTTTAACATTTTACCGTTATATTTTTTGTAGCTTTTTCTTCAATTCATAAATGTACATTTTTCCGTGTATTTTTTCAGACATCCGCTGATGATGAATTTAGGGGTCGAAACGATCGTTTTTAACAAAAATCTTTTAAATCAATAGTCTTTGCTATTACCTTCATTTTAAAACTATGTCGAAGCGTACAACCTAATATGATACATAACACAACTTAGTTTTCATTACTAAACGTGCAAATCTTTTTCTAAACTAGTCCCTGCTGCATTTAGTAAAGATTTAATGAAATTCTTACGGGTAAGTCGACAAGTCTTGGCCACATAGGCAGAATTGAGAAGTAAGTAAGCCAACTGAGGGACAGAAGCTTGGTTCGAAGAATTAATCAATTGCTTGAAATCAGGGCTGCCACACCTTGGGAATTTTCCCCAGATCTGGGGAATTCGGACATTGTCTAGGGATTTGGGGAATTCGAAGCATAAAGGCGAAGAATTTAGGGAATTTGGGGTGTTTATACAATATGCTGTGTGTACAAACCGAAATTGTTTAAATTAACATTTTCTTCTAGCATAAAGGTAGAGTACCAATTGAAATTACTACAATTCGATCTAAAAATTAATCAAATTATCAGTACATGGGGCCTAAGTCAGCTTTGCGAATGCATCATGGTAGAATAATACACGTTCGTACGGGATCCGAATGAAGCGCGCAGTGGCGCAATTAAAGCGCCTCTTGAAGCGCCTGGCTCAGTCCCTCATTTATTACTGCTGAGGTGCTAACTGTGGTACTAGCGCTATCGGTAGCGGTGTTGCTTTGTCCTTATTGCATCATCAGCTTGTAGTTAAACACCATGGAACCAGCTAAAAAAGTAGTACAGTCAAACATTTTCCAAATTCAAAGACTGGCTACAGAAAGATAAAGATGGAAACCGTGTCGGTTGTAAATGTTGCAATACCATGTTCGAAAGTGCGAACAAGTCTACCTTACAGAAACACAAAGAATCCGAAAAGCATAAGAAAACTTATGAATTTACCAAATCGAAAGTTGACAGCGCACAATTTTTCAAACAGAAAGTGCCTAACGATGATGACCAAGTGGCACATCCCCTCGCTTGTTGATGAAGCTCAGCTAAATAAGATAGACGAGGAGTGGAGAAGTTTTCCCCTAATTGCAGCTGACTTATCGGCAAGGAATGCACAATACCCCGGTATTGCAAATCAATAGGTGAATTGAAAGATGGTTTGGGCGGCCCTAAATATGGTATCCTTTCATATTTTATGACTTGTTTCACTTGCTTAAGCTTTCGACTGCATCTGTTGAAAAAATATTTCCTCAACTTAACTGTACATAAATAAAATTAACAATTCCAAAAAATCAGAAACGGCCAAAGACCGCTTCCTTGTCAAGCAATGATTAGCAAGAAATACTGCAAAGTGTGATTCGTGGGATCCACTAAAAAGTATAGAAACTGACCAAGAATTAAGTGGAGCCGCCTATCAAAGATACCAACACCGATTAAAACGATTGAAAGAAAGTCTCTTGCCTTTCATCCTGACATTAGTGACGAAAATGAAGAATAAACCTAAAAATGTTTAGAACATAAGCATAAATTTCATATTTATTACCCATAGTAATATCTGGGGAATTTTTTTATGATCTGGGGAAATTTAAGGGGTCAGTCTGGGGATTTTGAAAAAAGTTGACTGGCAGCCCTGCCTGAAATTTCACGACAGTAGCGGCAAGGCAGGTAGACACAAAGTCACGCAGGGAGCCAGGCAGCAGCAAGCTGACATAAGCGATTCCACCATGCAACAGTTATGAGCGTTCTCCAAACCAGGAAGCGAAACGGAGGGCCAACACCCAACACCAGCTAGAGAACAATTGAAAACGAAGTAAATTTAAATGAAAAGGACAAACCACTGGCTGAAATGCAATTGAATCAGAAAATTGAAACAGGTATTTCACTTGGAATTACCTACTTTTTGTCCATCGAGGGAGCCGACAGAGTAGAAAATGTGAGCGAAGGACTTGAGCTGAGATGACAAGCACGTACTGCCCGATAGAAGTTACTCAACAATAAAACCAGACTTTACGACAATTACAAGGAATTGATCAAACAAAAAGCACATGTCAAAGACAAAGAATTCGAAGAATACGATTAATATTGCAATTAACAACTAATTCCCAACCTGAGCTTATAAATGGACCTCAGTTAATGAACTTTTAGGCGAAGAATGATTTATAGGGAAAGTTAGGTTGAAATCAGTATAAGGTAAGTGTCCTTAGCGTGAAAGATAGTAAGTATAGAAGAAGATTTGAATGCTTTAGAAATGAGATAAGGAGTAATCTTCGATACCAAGTCGCTTGCGCAACCTAGAAGCTAGATGAACAGAGCTCGTTAACTAAGTTAAGATAAGGTAAGGTAAGGTGTAAAGTTACCTGAGTAACTTTAGTTAACGGCCAACTAACCAAGTTAATGACTAGGGACACCATTTCCAAAAACTTGAAACTTTTTTTCTATTAGACGTACGTCAATGAAAATTTGCAGACTACTAGATTTCAAAATTCGTAACAACTTCTCTTAAACAAAATTTTTTCATTAGGGCATAGAAAATTAATTATTCCTTATAATAAAAACAATATACACATTATTTGTTATAATTCCTCCGAAATTTACAGAGCTAGAGCAATGCGGTTTGTTGCATTTGAAAGTAAAACGTGTGCTCTAAAAGATAGTTTAGACAGTTTTTTGATTTATTTCATTCCGACTTTATAAAAAAAAATTTAGAAAGAGGTCGGGTAAAAGTTTTAATTTTTGGGTAAAAAATCTACGGAAAGTTTTACGTAAAATTTTTGGAAAATCCATTTTAGCTATCTTTTAGAGCACAGCTTCCACTTTCAAATGAAACAAACCGCATTGCTCTAGCTTAGTAAATTTCGGAGAAATTATGACAAACGTCTTGAAAACTTATTTGTTTATAAACATATTTTTAGATTCAAAATGCTTCTTCTCCAATAGTTTTTAGGCTACAGCAATGATTTAGGTATCATTAGATTTAAAAAAACAAGAGCTTTCCGAAAAGTTAAATAGTTTTTCAAAGTTCATTTTTGTTCCAAAGTTAGGACGTCATAAATTTTAATTTGTCCAAAAAAAAATTTGCTCCCTAATTTTTTCACTTTTTTTAGTTTAAAATTGAAAGCTTGAAAAAAGCATTTACCTTTTGGAATGTCCACGTTATTCTGCATCCAATGATACCAAAATCATTACTGTAGCTCAAAAACTGTCAGAGAAGAAGCATTTAGAAACCCCCCCCCAAAATGTCGTTTTCTATGATTTCCCATTTTCTTTTCAAGAAAATCGCATTTGTTCATAGAAGGTAAATGATTCTAAATTGCATTTCCTATCAGTTTACCAAATTTCATTGCCCTAAATTCAATAGTTAAAAAAAAGGTTCGGAAAGGGGACGCTCACTTTGAGGAATATGAATGATGAAATATAAAAAAGTTAAAATTGGAAATTTGAGGAAAAGCATTTAATTTTTTGGAATGTCCACGTTATTCTGCATCTAATGATACCAAATCATTACTGTTGCTCAGAAACTGTCAGAGAAGAAGCATTTAGAAAACCCCCCCAAAATGTCATTTACCATGATTTTCCATTTTCTTTTCAAGAAAATCGCATTTTGTCATAAATGATAAATGATTCTAAATTGCATTTCCTATCAGTAAACCAAATTTCATTGCTCTAGGTTCAAAAATGAAAAAAAAGGTCCGCAAGGGGGATGCTCTCCCCCTCCCAGGGGGGCGCTAGCTCTGGGATACGTTCCTGATATTTCTACAGACATTCGGGGACATATCTCAAACTCTTTTAAAGCAATAAAACAAAAAATCGGGACAATCTAATTTTTGGCTGATAATGCTCGGAAAAGGTTCCCTTAAGCAAAAAGTAAGCAACTTAAACTAAGGAAAAGAAACCATTCACACAAACAAAAGTAATTAAATAGATAATAAAATCAAGAAGAATTAAAGAAAAATAATTGCTCAAGTTCTGGCAAAGTACTGCCTCCGCCATCACCGTCCCTCCACACGTGAAAACCACAGTGTAACAGGGTTATGGCTTCATCACACGATCAGTCATGTCCTGCTTGGATGAGCTATTAGTCTCGATTTTTTCTCTACGCTCTGCCCACTTTGCTCTCTACCGTAAGAGCTGTATGAAGTTGGATGCAACTCTGCATGCGGCGTTGCAGGGATGCGTTGCGGTTGCATCTCGGTAGCTTTTCAGCTGTCACTGTTGAAGGTATGGATGGTGCTGCCACGCCATCTTACATCCTACTGGCGCTGCCACGCCATCCTTGGAATGGATAAAGCATCCACTTTAGTTTTCACTAATACCTTGCAAATGCAGCCTTCCTTGTGGCAAGTAAAACACTCAGAGAACAAAAATCGCTATTTTCGTGGTGCGGCTACCAATAAGATAGTAGGTACAATAAAACCGCAAATTAACGCTTAGAGCGTTAAATGCAAAATTAATACT
The DNA here is from genome assembly GCA_014220935.1 of Platorchestia sp. MABIK. Lineage (NCBI taxonomy): Eukaryota > Metazoa > Arthropoda > Malacostraca > Amphipoda > Talitridae > Platorchestia > Platorchestia sp. MABIK. The sequence goes on along the minus strand of JACJUY010002667.1, from coordinate 6,865 downwards.
TTGCGCACGCAGTTACGCCGCGAACTCAAAAATTTGATAAGTTCATTAAAATCTCATTCAGCATTCGCGCTTGCTTTAATCGTCTTCTGCAGCGCAAGCAGCGATGACGACAAGGATGATGGGTTTCTTGCATTTTGACATCATTCCAGTAGGAGCGCAGAGCTTGCACTACACCTGCTTTCCGTCTAGCATTGAAGTTTGAACTGACCCAGAGCTGGTAGTGGCTGCGTGGACTAGAGTATGACAATTCGTTGGCTCTGGTATGATCATCAGGGCGGCCTGCATCGTGTCCATGCACACGAAAGAGAGCACAGTGAGCATTTCAAACACGACTGCTCGTGTGATGCAGGCATAAGCCACGCCGCAGCCTAATTTATTTATTAACGCTCCACGGAACACTTTTCAGAGAAGGCTTCAAACCAGCCTCCGCCAAAACAATACCAATTAACTTTACACCTGGTGCGTTTAAAATCAAAGGAGACAATTGTTTAAGGTACAGATTCAAAGATGTTCAATAGAATTCTGAAAAACCTCCTGCCACAGCAACCCACCTCAGCTTCGACACAACCGGAACAGCCAGAACCACTGACTCACAAAGCAACGTTCTCGACAGAGGCACATCAGACGCACAACCTTGAGGAATTATTTCCGATAGTAGATTTTTTTAGAGCTTGAGCACAAAACTTAGACTAAAACATTTTTAAATGGACTTCTTGTAAATTAGATAAACACTAGAGAGAAATACAGCGACGGAATGGTGGAGATAAGCTTGAATTTAATGTATTGCGTTAATGTTGCTATTTTATACCGCAGAATCCCATCACTGGTAATATAGATAAAGATGATACTGGTAAATGTAGGTCGTTTCTATTTGCACAGAAACTTAAAATTGAAAAATTAGATTTGCTTCGTATTACACTACACTGCTCAGCGTGATCCCTAATGGCTGAAAAAGATGGCTTGGATAAAATTCTACCCGTTCTGGAGCTCCTACCAACGTGCTCGAAAAATCTAGTTCTAAAACTACGTTGAGTGCAACCCACATAGCTAGACCCGCACATCGGGCAACAATACTTATAGATTAAGCGAGAGCACAGTTCAGTAGGCAGGCGGTCTTTAAATCTAAAAACCATCCAATAGTTCACTTGTTTGTCAATGTTGGAATAAAATTTAGGCAATTGTAAAATTTCTCCATTAGCTTTGAAACGTCACTGGCTAGCTTCTCGGACTGTGCACCGTAAAAAGGCAGGTTACAATACAATTTCTTTTTCTTTACAGTTGTCTTTGAGTAGGTCGGTGTATACATTTTGTCTAAAAATAGCCTTGTAATTTTAGAGATCAGATTTTTGAGAAACCATTGTTGCTGAGAAAAGTTTGTAGAAAATTAAATTCATCATGCAAATTGAAGTAGGTTGAACTTATACGAAATGCACGATGCAACAAGGTTTTAACGCTATTGAGTTTAAATCTAAATGAACAAAAACTAAAATAGCTAGTGCCTAAGCCCAGAAATGTATTTTTCCTATAAACAGAAGTGTAGTGTTGTGGTGTTTGCCGCCGCCAGAGGGCGCTATAACGGTGTGCGCTCAGCTTCCGGGAGACGGCGATCTTGCTGCCGCTGCCGAGCAGCTCCGGGCGGCCGGCGACAGTGTGTCGTGCAGAGTCGTGACGGAGTTGGTTTAGTTTCTGCGGAGAAACTAAAGTTATTGCAGCAGGGAAGCTGTGCAGTTGTCCCGGGTGAGAGCACCCGGCAACAGGTAGGAGTGATAATCTTGCTCCGGGTGGGGTGACGGTTACCCTCTGAGCAGTCGTACCCGGCAGCCCGGCCGGCTCCAAGCGGCGGACGACTGTTGTGGAAGGCGAGTCCGAGTGCTGGTAGGGGTGCTACCGTAGCTCTCGTGACTTTATTTGCCGGCTAAAGCCTACAAGCTATCTAGGCCTTTAGCGGTGGTAGCTATCTTTGTTGCTAGCAAGATGGCGGCGGCTGGGAAGGCCGCGTCGGCTGAGGCGGCTGAGGAGGCTGCG
>JACJUY010002666.1:85240-101596 GCA_014220935.1 Platorchestia sp. MABIK | reverse complement strand
CCCCACACACCCTCACCCCACACACCCTCACCCCACACACCCTCACCCCACACACCCTCACCCCACACACCCTCACCCCACACACCGCTGCCGCAGCCCTCTCTGCCACGCTAATATTTGATGACCACCGCTCGGTGATCTCGGCAGTTTGCGACTCAAACCAATTTTCCGGACACAAAAGACGAGACTTTGTCTTCCGCCCCTCCTACTTTCCGTTGTTTCGAGCGGGGACAGAACTCCTCGGCTTCTTGATCTCGCTCCTCGCCATTACTTTTGAATTGCTTGGGTTCTTGTTGTTTACTCACGCGTTCCCAAATTTCCCAACCTGCTCAACCGGTCTTGCTTCAGTTTGGTGAGTATTCTGATTTTCAGTGCAGTCAGTGACTCGGTGCTTGCAGTCCTGAATTGTCGAGTATGTGAAGTGGTTTGGTCTTCATACACATGTGACAAAATGCTCAAAACGCGTTTCTTTATCAAAGAGTGTACCGAATTTTATTTTTACTTTGCCAGCGGAAAAAATACCTTAAAAGGAATTTAATGCAATTTCAACTGAAAATTGTCAACAAACGACTCACTGTACCTTAAAATGATCATAGAATTCTTCATAGAATCAGGCAGTATTAATTACAGGTGCTGCAAGAAAATGTTTTCAAAAGGTAGCAAACAAGACCACATTTTTCATCGAATCATTAATTAAATCATTCATTTTTTAAAATCTTTGTATTGATTTTTCCACTCGCTTTACTGTTATAATACTCACTTAAAGTTAGCCATGTTTTTCTTCTAACTGAAATACAGGTTTGCTGCGCTGAGGGTCAGAGCGAGCTGTGATGCAGGGAGTTGAGAGAGAGAAAGTTCGACTCGTGATGCTGTAGTGAGTGACACGTTTGCATTCAGGGCGTGCCATGGTAGCATGGCGAGCGCAGACCGAACTGACGTCACATGTTATGTTACCCAGGAGAATGATATAACCACGTATAGGGCAAAGTTTCAGGGGCATATCCTAATCAGTAGCCCACAAGTCATGAGCCAATGCGTCTTAAAATTATGTGCTGCGCTGCAAGTGAATACAACACATCAACAGAATGGGTTTATAGAAACAAATTCACATCCCAGCACAAGCTAACTAATGAGGAGACTGTTTATGTGTGACCGCTCACCGCAGTTTACCCGCCAGTAAACCAACCCAATTAAACTATTCTGCGATAGAGTGAGAAATGTTCGATTAGTTTTTGTGCTTTCAGTAATTAACAATTCGCATTTCCCTGACCTCAGAATAAAATATCGAGCGGAAAAGAAGAAAAAGCGAGCAGAATGCGACACGGTGCAATAAGTCCGAGGGAATTACCACACAATTTTCACTAACTTTCGTTGATAAAGAATTGACGAGAAACTAGTGGATGAATCACTGCCTTTGCTTTAACCGTGAATCACATATTGCAAATACTTGAATATATGCCGAATTCAAAGTCAGATTTCAATTAACAATGAGTCAAAGAAAATAGTTCCGACACATTCCCGCATGTAGGAAAAAACTTTTCCTCTGAATTTTTTATCAACTGGATGGATTTGGAATGACTTCAATAAATTCACATGTGTGAAAAATACCCTTGAAAAAATTCTATGACTATTCTTTTGAGCTACAAGAACTTGAAAAGTCTGTAAGTAAGCAGCGCTTGCTAAGATAAGTGATGAACCCACACTATTAAAGAAAGCGCAATTCATCTGTTCATGAGAGAAATTTCTTTATATTTTGTTGAATTTTTTTCTCTAAAACTTCTGCCGCTCAAATGTTCAGCTCGTTCTGTTGAATTGTTCCACTTGAAAGATATTATTTAATCCCACTTATTATGTTTATTCGTTTTGGCAGGAAGCTGCACTGGTTGTATTTTCTTGTTTACGTCACGAGCTAAATTATTCTGTGCATCAAAGAGCACTCAACAATATTGAAAACATGAGCCCGAAATTTCTATGCTCAATGTCTACGATGCTGGAGCAAAATTATTTGGTTGTAGCTTCTGGAACGAAAATAAGCTGACACTGCCACCAAATGCAGCAATGCAAATTGAAGTTAGTACACATTTGTTCTAACATGAAAATTTGTTGGACATGAAATACTAAAACTTGGTCAAGTGAACGCTGCAGATACCAACCAAACGTTTCAGCTTTTTTTGAGATACCCTAACACTTCGTCAGCTGGTGAGACACCGAAGCAAAGAAGAACCTACAGAATTTATCCACTCGAAAAGGTGTTCTTTGTTGGCTAAACATCTGTCCCTCGGTTGGCAAATCAAAATGTCTGATTCGTAAACTCAGAGCTGAGAATTAGGTAGGCCTTCTTTTGTGGAAGTAAAATTTATATTTTGTTTTGTTTAAAGACCATTTTTTTCGGTATCCACCTGTCCGGTTTTTCAGCACCTCTGATTCTCTTCTTCCATTTAATCTTGTTTCCTATAACCTTCTTTCTCAACTTACTGTTCCTATGCGCATGGAATCCTGTGCAAGAACACTCCTTGCGCCTAGATTCAGTGTATCCTCAACTCCGTACTAAATGGCGCCTTCATCCTTCATTTCTTTGAAAATCTTTGTTGTGTTAAGGAAGTCTGAAACTAACACACAATCAATCAATCTGATTCATGAACTCTCTGAAAAATTTAACAAACTGTTTTCATGTGCAGTCTCTCCTGTGTAGCAACAAACTTTATTGTGCATAAATTCCCCGTTTCTAAAACTTACATTAAATGGTGCCTTCCTCTTTCTCCTCTGAGAAAAGCATATTATGTGATCATGAAGGCTTAGATTAACTTATTTTGAAACAAAATTCCCTATACTAATTGCATTTTTAATTGAGACGTGAATTTCACGGCACTTGTAGGGTAGAGGGTTCTTTGCCTGCTTATTCAATTGGTCTTATTAAAATATAGAAAACTATAAGTATCCTTATCCTGGGAAGACGAGTATAATCGTCCTACTAACTACTACTTATAAGCTAGGTGCCACATCTTCTGTCGACGGAGCTGTCCGGCGTTATTTTCACTGCAAGATAAAGAACTGACTCTAAGAAAGGCTTAATTAAAATAAATACCGACTGTATGGAATGAATGTGAACGTAAGAATGTAAAACTTGGGTCCACAATAGAGCTGCTACTGTAAATATAAATGTAAGATACAACAGAGAAGATATAAGGCAAATGGGAGAGTATAAAGTGAAAATATGATACATACTTGGTCTGTAAAAGTATTAGAAGAGCAGAGAATTTCTGAGATGAACTTGTAGGTTAGATTGATAATTTCGTTTCCAATGTTGCTGATACAAGAATGGAATAAATCCCGGTGTTTAATAATAAGTTTGTTCAAGGCAGTTTGATACAAAGCAATAAATAAACAATTGATGTGAGCCTGTTCCAGGCTCTGAACTGGCTCAGGCTCGTGATAAAGGGAACAGTTTCTTCTACCGTGCCCGAGCTCCTTGAGAGAATGATTGGGCGATGAGAATCCAATGTGGGAGGAAGTTGTACTAGTTATGGCTGATGTTTGACCGAGGTATTATCTGCTGGGAACAATAAAAACGTGCCCGTGCGACAAAAATTATGAATAGGGAGTGGGCCGGTGAATGTTGACACAGCTCAGAATAAGACTGGTCCCAATCCTGGTCTTTCTCCCTGGAAGGTCTGGGATTGAGAACGATCGAGCTACCATTGCAGTGACTCAGCAGGGAGAAAGAGCATTGAAATTAGGACCTCGTCTCTTTAGTCACGTCACTCTGACCTAAATCAAGGGCAGTGATGCACACCTAGAAAAGTTCTGTAATAGACTACATGCCTCATGTAGGTCAATGTTTGTTTATATTTCGCGCTTGAACTGTGCCAAATCTTTTTAGACACATCGATGAAAGGAAAATTAACTCAAAAAGTGATAATTATAAACCAATTTTATGTGGTTTTGTGGGAAGACTACTTTCCCTAAATGATTGCAAACAATGTGAGTCAGTCATGATTTACTGGGTAAGTTGTACGCAAATATTAAATTGAGGGATTGATGAACGCTGAACGTAAATAACGTTCGTAAAGTAGGTAATTCGTGTTACTAATAATGCATTCCGGATCAGTAGCCTCGTTTAAAAAAACTCCAGTAACTTAATTTAGACTGCAGTTCGCTAACCTAGAGACACCTTTGTTACATCTGCATATTCTACTAAAGATCGTAATGAAGTTTAGGGTAATGTGATTGAAATGCAGTGCTCCTACAGCAACGCTCCCAGTGTCTGAGAGCATGCAAACATTTGCATGTATTTAAAGTATGTAACTAGAAGGGAAAAATTATATTTTCCTTTCTGACGGGTACTGACGTCACCTGCTGATTTCATCCCCACTCTAACTCTGTGTGCAAAATAACCTGGAACGTGGAGAAATGTGAATATTTCCAAAATCATTGTTTTCAATACCAATAACATTTTCCTTTCTTTTTCTAAGTTTTCCACTATGTAATGATAGAAAAAATGTTCACAAGAAATTTCAATTAATTAATTAGATGAAGGATAATAGCAATTAAATTGTCGTGGACTTGAACATTCCTCGTACTACGAAACAGTAACACACTAAAAAAATTCTGACACTGTAGCCGAAATTGTTCTTTTAATAGTAACTCCTTTAACCGCGCTCGGATCTCATCTTTCTGCCCTACTCTTCGACTGTGGTCCACTCGGTCAGCAGGTTATTAGCATTCTTTTGCTCAGTTGACTCAGATGGTCAGGATGTTACGCGCATTCTATTAGGTTTTTTCAGCGATGAGCACAAACAGGAGGCTGGCGATCGCACCTCATAAAGACACGGCGGGCTATCAGACTGAGGGCATTCGACGTGACACTCTTCTCCGGCTCCGTCAACAGGCTTCCCCTGTGGGTGTTTACCCAGCCTTCTCCCGCCGGCAACAAAGAAAGGATAGTACGTACAGGCGACCGGCACCACTGAGAGATATAAGCTGTTGAAGACAGGGTGCAGGCGTGCTGCAGGGATGTAGACAATGGTGAGAAAAAGAGATTGTCCCGAAGTGAGCTAGCGCAATTAAAGGAAGGGACAGAATTTGATATCACAGAGCTTAGGGCAGTAGCTAGTAAAAATTATGAAAATCGCTGGTAGGACTCTTCGTTCGTTAGATTAAGGTTAATTCGCAGAAAAGTCAGTGTTATTATGACAGTTACCAGTGTTGAATGAACCGTTCAGCAGGAACGTGAATTTATTAATTTAATTTAAAAAATGTGAGTAAACCATGACGCAAGAAAATCTTATTCACGACGGTTGTTGATGATGTTCACATGTGTCAGACAGCATATGCATAATTTTCACAATAATTGTCTAGTAATAAAATTTATTATAGACCACAAATGACAATAGCGGGAGTGTGAGGCCTGTTACAGAAATAACTTGGTATCAATATTCTTCGAAAAATAATACGCTGTTGTACGTGGTCGATAGATTTACAAAAACTGATGAATTTGTACTACCTGTACCTCTGCTTTTTCAGCAAAGAATCCTGCAACAGAAACAGATAGTAAAAGAACAGTTTTTTCTTATGGATCACTACGAAAATGACTGCTCAGAGAATGTTATAAACATAGTTGTTGAAAAAGACGAAATGAAAAGAAATTACTGCTCTTCCACAATGCATCCTCTACATTTTTATCGCTAGGGTATTCTAATTTGATGATACAAAAAAGCAATAAAATACGAAGGGAAACTTTGCAGAAGGACATGTACGAATGCTCTAATTGTGATTCTGATGAGCATGGATGATACTTCTGTAATATAGCTCCCAGGCGAAAATGTGAGGTCCCGAACTGAAAATTGGGTAGACATTTTTTAATGAAATAAATATGTTTTGTTTCATTACGAACCATGCTTTTTTCGGTTCACTTGCTGTCCTTTTTCAGCCCTTCTTCTTACCTTCTTTCATTAAATTTTTTCTTGTTACATAAACTTTTTTTAACATATTTCTATGTAAAGGATGTAAGAACACACGCTTAGATTCCCGCTCCTTTAATTCTATACACAATGCTGCCTTCCACCTCTGACGTGGTTAGGGAAACCTGCAAGAAATTATAATCTATTCAAACGCACTGCTAGTTTTCTTTTTTTAAACTGTTTGGTAAGATTATCATCCACTTTATTTCCTGTAGAAATCGAGCGAAACAAAGCGGAAAAATTGTCTACCTCTCTGTTAACGTTTCATGTATTGTTTCGCTGTACAGTAATTATGCCAGCTTCAGTACCGCTACCTAGCTGAATATACAGCGCTGTCGGGTTCTCTTTGATATTTTAATTTTTAATTTTGACTATTAATTCAGTATCGCTCATCACTTCCTGATAAATGTGCTCCTTTTCTCGAGTTGCGAGTTAGGTATGACCTATTTTTGTTAAAACAAAATAGGTTTCTTGTTTTGGAAAGGACCATTTTTTTCGGTTCACTGCTGTCCTGTTTTCCATCACCTATTACTGTCTTTTTAACTTTTATTGTATTTCATAAACCTCTTTCCTCACTGTTTTTCGTCTTTCATTTTTTTTAAACACTTTTGTTGTGGTTAGAGAAGCTTAAACTAACTTATTATTGAATCTAATCCAGATACTTTTCTTTACATTATCATATGCTATCACTTCTTGAGTAACATAGTTTTTATTTTTTTTCAATTAAGGATTTCTGTTAGATTTTTAGCTCGTTGCAGACGATCTTAGCTTTTCGGTGCATTTCGATTTTTGCTTCCCTGCCAAATTCTAAGCCCATTCGCGTAGCTGAGCGTTTCTCACTTCCAGCAAACTATTTTCGTGTGCTAGAAACTGTAACTCTCGGTGATCGCCTGTGCTTGCGTGTACTTGAATGTCTTCAATACCCCAGTTATTGCGCTCATTTAAACCATCTTAGATGGGACAAGATATCCAAGGAACGCTGAGAAATCTTCGTTTTTCATAAATCTAGAGTGAATTTCTTTTATAATTTTGTGTATATCAGATTTTTTTTTTGTGTAAATTTCATCGTCATATTAACCACTCCCATTCTTCCTGGAAACATAGCATTTATGTCTTCACAGTGCTTGAACCAGTATAATGGATTACGTTACGTTTGCACTGAATATATGAAGCGGGTAAGAGATATTTTCTGAAATACTAGTTGACAAAATTACCACCTGAAACGCTAGCGGAAAAAATATTTCGTAACTTATTTTTGAAGTATGTGCTTGCACTCGACTGATAAAAGACTGCTCATCACACACTAGGTCAAGTTATTCATTTAATTTAAACAATATTTTGGTGAACATGTAGCATTCGTTGGGGGGGGGGGGGGNGGCAATGGGAAATATTCTTCCCAACATGGATGTTTACGACAGACACGGGTACAGATTGCGCCCCAATCACTCATGTTGTCATTCAAAGCACGGTGTTAAATTTTGTCCTATGTTACAACTGAATGCAGAGTGTGGGCTCTAACAAGTAAGTAAATTGTAGCCGGAAGTTTTCAACAAGGTTGTTGAACTTTTATAAAGAAAAGATTTTTATTTTTCAACTTAACGTTATTTTTACGAGTACTTTTTACTACACGACGTACTACACTATAGTATAATTGGGCTTGCGTATTGTACCGTACGACGCAAGCCCAATTTACAAAAATTACATTTGCAAATATTTACGCTAAAAAAGAATGTTGTGCTCCCCTCTGAGTGCTCCTACAGTTCTTTCTTATCCTGCTCCTTCGTCTCTCTCCCTCTGACACGAGGAGACCTCTTATAAAAAGCCTAGGGCCTGCGCGCATCTAACGTCATTATCTCGCGCCCTGATGGTTTCCTTGCTCTTCTTCGAAAGCTGCAAGGTCCCCCTCTTTCTATTGATTTATTAGCCGCTCTGTGGCCAGCAAACACTCCACTGTGACGTCCCCAAACAACTTGATGTCATTATCCGAGCACGAGGACGCTTCTGAGGAATGTTCAACGAGTCACAATAGGCCTAAGGAATGCCCAAAATTGCTGTACGCCAACTGAATATACAGGATTATTTTTCCCCGAATATGTAATGCTCTGAATAAACGTGTGTATGTTTGTACGGAAACATCCTGCAATAGCAATCATTCTGCTTAACAAACTCTTGGGGTTGACTAAATATATCTGTCAAATGCAGGCAATAAGCTTACCAGAGCGCGATTAAAACTCTTTATCACTCCAGAAGAAAATCATTTTCGCCGAAAAAGAATAATGTGAGGCGGACGGATGGAGAATGTTTATTTGCGCATTATGGAACCAACACTTCTCTGGAATACGTAGGATTCCACGGCTACGCTTAGGTAAGCAATGACAGCTTTTGTCAGTGTACGTTAGAGAATAAAGTTATCCTCAGTGGTAACTCTAGCTACTCACCCCAAAATCAGCAACACTCGTTACGGGCCTCAATATTATTGTGGGTTTAGGCTTGTAACTTTTTCCCATCGAGGGGATACAACTATTGTATTTATGGGAATTAGCGCTCCCAGAGGAAAGATGTGAAGTCCCGAGCTGAAGATTAGGTTGGCCTTCCTTTTGTTCAAATAGAATAGGTCTTGTGTTTTGTAAAGGACCATGTTTTTTCGGTTCTGCTGTCTTGTTTTTTCACTCCTCTGACTGGTTTCAGAACCTTCTGTTTCAACTCATAATTTCTATGCGCAGAGGATCTTGTGTGGCAACACACCTTATGCAAAGATTCCACGTTTCTCCACTTCCTACTGAATGATGCTTACATCTTTCCTCTCTTTTGTGCGCCTATATTGTGGTTAGGACGGTCAAAACGAACTTCGAATTCAATCTTTGTTACCTCTTTCATGCTATCTATACTTCACTATTTCGTGAGGGAAGCGAGCGAGCAGCCGACGTCCTGTATGAGTATTTACTTCTTTTGCTTCTTCACTTTACTTCACTTTGCCTAGTTCTTGCTCAAGCCATTTTTTTGCCAGCGTAATGAGATGCGGCAACCGAGACTCAAATTTTGAAACCTAGTGATGCCACTTAAATTTAAACTTCACTGAGTTAGTCTATGATAATCACTTAACTGAGTAGAAAATGTGGTTAAAACTTGAATGAATAAACGAAGGAAACTAGACAGCTAGAAAATATAGAAGAATTCCTCGCTCAGCCACGTAGATGCTGTCTTGTCATCCCTCTTATCGCGTGTCTTGGCCTTGCTGAAACACCCGACGTGTCCGTGGCCTTGATCTTCTGCTGAAGTTAAAGAAATTATATCTATAAATTGTACGTTGTTTCTAGGAGTTCATTGTCTTTTTATGTCTCGTGCCCCACCACACCCTTATATTAAAACGCTTGTACCTAATTATGTACCTACCATGTATGTCGCGCTCTCAGAAATAACATTAGCAAACACAATGTTTTTATTATTTTCATACGTGAAGATTTGTACCCGATGTTGTAAAAATCCTTACTATAGATACGCTACTTGAATAAAATGGGTTACGAAAAGTATACCTTTCTTCACTGTTTTACGGATCGTCAACAAAAAATAATTCAACTTCCACGGATACTTCAGGTAAACTATCAGGTGTTTAGAAAATTAATGTTAAGGTAAGGTTCTCCACACGTTATCCTCGTACAACGAATGTATTTATGGGAATTCGTGCTCCCAGGAGGAAGATACGAGGTCTCAAGCTGAAGGTTAGGAAGGTGTTGCGTTTGATGCAATGGAATAAAATACAATTTTATTATGGACCATGTGTTTTGGTTAACTATGATCTTTTTTTCAACACCTATCACTCTTTCTCCAACTCTTTAATATTTCATGAACTTCTTTCAACCTTGCTATTTTTATGCTCTGGTTGTGGAGACACACTTTGTATATAAATACCCCATTCACTTACTTACTGAATGGAGCCTCTTCTCATCTCCCACAACGGCTTTGTTGCCGATAGAGAGGCTTAAATTAACATATAACCAAAAATCTCACGGAAGGTTAGGTTTGGTTAAATTAGGCTAGGATAAGTTACTCTGAGTTGAATTATTAAAATTCAAAAAACACCTGTTAAATTTTTGCAGGTCCTGGTAGGGTATTATTAACATCCTAGAATACCTTGTCGATGTGCGATAGCGCGATGGTCTCGCGAATCGAAACAGACCTGAACAGCGTTGTCCCTGCGCACGTGAAGCCGTTGGAGTGATTCAGTCACACGTGAGATGATAATATTAAACAGCCTGGCTCGCCGAGGGTGTTAATTAAATGTGCAGCTAAGCCTCAAGCAGCGAACGAGAGTGGGAGTAAATGTCTGCACGTAATCCTCAATTTATCAATAGTGTTGAAATCACAAAAAGTAATTTAGTAAATTACTATAGGGGACAAATACTGTTTCTCCATCGTTTTAAAACAATTCCTGAAACTCGTCCCTTTCTCTTTTGCTATGCTCTATACTCTGTGGTGTGGAAGGCTCCTTAGCGCCATAATTTGCCAGTGTTGAGTTTTGTAAAGCAAACTGGACGGGCGCGAAGTCTGTTTAATGTACACATAGTAGTCCAGCGGCGCACCAGCGCTGCAATAGCCCTGACTTGTGGAGTCTGTGCCTTGGAATACGCCACACAGATCAAGCCATTAAGCAAACTGACACGAGACTCAGCATCGGGCGAGCAGTGTGTGCTTTCGGGGCTGTGCATACATTAACGAACCTGGGTCATTACAATCCGAGGCTTCCCTGGACCAAGTTGTGATGGACGGCTGCAAGAGAATCATATCAACCCTTTCTGTTTTTTGTTTATTTGCGTGTTTGCATTGGCGTTCATATTTACCGTATTTTCTGTTGTTTTAGTGGCAGGATGAAATGTGAGGCAGTGGAAGAATGTTGTTCAAACCTTCCTAAAATATATTGAATTCATTTTGAAAGTTTAAACAAATGAAGAGTAAAAATACTAGAAATTGTCTTCACATTGTAAGTCTTTGAATCAATTTTCCATCAGGAACTGTCTAGTTTTCATTCATTTATATTTCCCAGAACTGAATAACAGACATATGCTTAGAGGACATCAGTTAAATTATTCTCTGAGGCCTAAAACTGGCGCACCTCGCAGGACTTCAGTATTCGTTTAATTATAATTGTAGTTGTTGAAGCAATTGCTCACGCGAACGAAAGCCGTACTCGGGAGAAACCTGAGCTCCACGCTCTTAACTCTTTAATTTTGACAATCAAAAAATTTACAGACCGTCCCCAAACTCTTATGCCTCAGACGACTACACTATGCAATACTCAATTAAACTCGTATCACATAAAATAACGTTATTGAGTTAGATTTCCTAGATATTGAATGTAAAAATTCACGGATACCCTTATAATCAGTTAACTAAAATTTCCTATCTAGTGGTTCAATTGTAAAATAAAATATAATAACCAGTCATCTGACATACAATTAAATGTTTACATAGGAAATGGTATATCTGCACGCACACTCGTATGCATGTATCAGACAGCGAAGTTTTCGGTTACATCCTTCGTGAGAGCTACAGTAGCTTCATCGATTGTATTACATGCAATAAAAGCGTGGGACAAAAGCACTTGTGCAACCTCAGTTTAAGGAATATTCGCCGAGTGACACTGGTCTAAAATTAACGCTAATACAAAATTAATTCTTTTACTTACTCCCATCAACGAGCAGAAGATCTCATTACAAATCGGTGAAAGAAAATCTGTCATTTCATTTTTATCCTTTTACACTGAACGCCTCACCACATTATATTAAATATTCACGGCAGGAAATGCAATTGACAAATCAATTCCCAACAGCACTTTTTTCATTGTCCTTGTTGAACGATATTTGTTGGTATCAAGACCAAAATTTAATTTGGACTTTCCTTCTCCGCAGCGTGCAAGTGTAACCTGCACGCCCGCACGTGCCGGTTCAACATGGAGCTGTACAAGCTGTCGGGCCGGGTGAGTGGCGGCGTGTGCCTGCGCTGCCGCCACAACACGGCGGGCCGACACTGCCACTACTGCAAGGAAGGCTTCTTCCGCAACCACAACAAGCCCATCACCCACCGCAAGGCCTGCCGGCGTAAGTGTCAACTTCATATTTCATTCCCCAAAATTTCAGTGAAGTGGTCTCCGTTTTGACTAGGTGACCTCGACTGAAAAGACCGCGGCATGATATAACTGTGTAGCTGAGATACATTTCACACGTCGGGGTTAACGAGGTAAGGAGCTTTTGAAATCCTTGGAGGGGCTCTTGATACTGTTCCATTACGGACCTGCATCTGATATTGAAGTTCATTCCGTTGCAAGAGTTGTTTGCTCAAGAATGAACTTTTTATTGCCACACACAATAGCTCAAATGGTTTAAATTTTATTGCGCTCAAAGTTAAAACATTTTCAGAGTAAGTATGATATCCACTTTATGAGCAATTTCATTACTTCATGTGTTATTTCACAAAAAAACCCTTGCGGAGGGCTAAATAGATGTGTAGGTAAACAAAAAGTGTGCATCGCGTCGTTCTGAACTAAAACTTTTGTTTACCTACACAACATGAAACCATTCCATAAACAAAATCATTTTCTTCCAAGTGAAGTGTTATAGAGCAATTGGTATAGAAGTGTTCCGAGTCGGAAAGTTTTTCTGCGTTCTTGTCGGTCAAGAGGGACGGTTACTCGAAGTGAACTTCAGTACTATGTACTAACCAGGCAACATTCACACAATTTGGACTATAATTTTAACGAGAGTATCCCAAGAAATGCTCTATGAAATGAGAGAATCGGACACGTCAAGGTAACAGGAAAGAGAAGATGCTGCGAACGCTGTTCTGAAATGCTGTTACTGATTGCTGAATATAACGTTCAGTTGAATGCTTTGAACCCAGAATGTTAGAGCTGGCGTGATTCGAACACGATACCTCGCTTGGGTGGAGTATAACGAACTGTACAGATATAAACCACTTTTATCGTTATCTTCTCATCACAGCAGGAGGTTCATTTAAACTTCAAGCTTTGAATTCGGTCGTAAACTCTCAAAGCGCCCTCTCAGAGCCCACAATTTGCTTCGAGACCACCTTATGTTCAAGTGTTTCTGAAAATGGAAAAGTTGTTATGACTTCAATTTTGTCTGCTCTATCACCCTGGGGTGTAGAGGCTTTGGATTTTGACATTTTTTAGTGCTATAACTGTTAACATTTATTCTTGAATTTGGAGTATATTATGGTAGTTTATTATGGTAGCGATATATATTCGTATTTCTTCCTTTAGCTTGTAGAAAGCCCGTCAATAATAGTAAAGAGTTGGCAATAATTAACTAATTTTACATGGCTAAAGACGAAAGCATGTGCTTTAGCCTTCCTTGCAAAAATCTTCAACAAAAGTAGGTGAATATTTAATTAGCTACGTTGACGAGTTTAGCTACTGGGAAATGGCTGTAACTGATAGCAACCAAAAATAGGATTTAAATGAACTTCAACGGAAGTTGTTCTTGACTCGCTTTTAATATCATGATCAAACGAGGGAAGAAATAACGCAGAGAAATCTTTTAAATATTTAGTTCGAACGTTTCGAGCTTAGACTCATTTCCAATGAACGAATTCTGTAAAAACATAGAATGACATTTATAAGCAATTCGTATTTGAAGTAATATATCGTAACCCTAAAATCAAGAGAGAGCCAACAAAAAAATTTTAAAATCTACAAAGAACACTTTAAACACTATATCAATTTGTGCTACGAATGCAGTTCTGGAAACGCAGATGTTGGAGTAAGTAGTTTGGCAGTTTGTGAAGAAAAAAGTTTGCTAGGAAGGGTCAAGAGTGTAAAAATTAAAAATTAAGAACCACAAGGGAGAGGAAATACAAATGTAAGAAGAATTACAACTTCCAGAAAGAATATTTGAAACACGAATACCCTCAGAAATAACGAAGGCTAACGATTATCAGTTTTGAGTGAATATGAGCTTTACATGTCCTTCAAGGAAGGTTTCATTTCGTGTACACACAAAGATGTGAAAATTTGAAGGTCTTGCTCAACTGAACACGAATTTGATAGTTCAAATTGAAAGTTATTGATACTTTGATAGCATTCAATATTGCAGTGCTCTCTAACACTGGAGTGAAACAGAGAATCTAATATTCTACCGGTTCGTTGGCTCCTCCAGCACGCTCGACTACCCCTGTACGTAGAGTGCTCGGTGGGTTGAACAGACATACTGTTTTGCGCATTGTTTATCACTGCAGTAATAAACCGCAGCAGTTCACATGAAGTTTAAAAACTCATATTTATGAGGAAAAAATTAACTAATCAACCGAAACAATGCGTGCAAAATATACGGAAAAAATTTAAAGATGAAATTAAAGACCTCTAGCTTCAACTGTTCAGACTGCTGACCAAACAAATTCCGGCCAAACACATCAGGTATGAGAAGTATCTGCGATCCAAGCATTATTCATCCATCACTTTTTGAGTTCCTGAATGTGTCTAATCTTAGACTCATTATTGCATAAAATATCTAATGTAATCTTCGGCCTCATCTTCACAGGATGAGATTTTTTAAACTAACTTTGTGCCGTCCGGGTGGATTTAAACAACCATTTCTATAAACTGCCCCAACATATTTAATTTATTGTCATATTTGTACATCATTGCGTTTTTTGAAGTTCACTGCGGAGCGGCAGTTCCTGCCTCATTTTGATCTCGGCGGCAATTTGATACCAGTGCTGGCTTGAAGACAATTAATGGTTGTA
Source organism: Platorchestia sp. MABIK (assembly GCA_014220935.1). Taxonomy (NCBI): domain Eukaryota; kingdom Metazoa; phylum Arthropoda; class Malacostraca; order Amphipoda; family Talitridae; genus Platorchestia; species Platorchestia sp. MABIK. The sequence continues at coordinate 86,879 of JACJUY010002666.1, read as the reverse complement.
GAAACGGGAATATCAGCAAAAGGTACTGAAAATATGGGGATGAAATCCTGCTTGCCATTCGCAATAATTTATTATGGGATCGCATTTGACTGTCGCCGCGCATGCGCTGGCTCATAACGAAGCCTGTACAACTAGTGCGGCTGCGTGCTCAAGCTACTTCGTCAAGTAAGTCCCAACAAATGAAAATGATACACTATTAATCCCAGTACTTTCTATAAAATACTTGAATTAGTTGCTCAATGCACGTTTGTAACGGTGAAGTATTTTTGAGGTAAATTTAATAATTTGCTAGTAAAAAATATAGATGTAACTAGTAAATTATTTCCTGAGAGTAAAAACTCAGAATATCATAAAGCACACGAAAGAATTATTTCTCTGAAGTATCTTTTTCACTTTAATTCAGTTAAATATCAAAAATGAAATTGAATGCTAGTTGCTACTAGTCGACCTTGCTTTTTGGTAATAAATTCAAGTCAATAGAAAGACGCACACTTCAAACTTGTAAATACATGTCATTAACCGAGTGTCCAGCCGCTGCTGCTGCGTCATCCCAAGCTGGAAACTTTATAACTAACAGGAAGTTCAGTAACTGAGAAATTGCAAGGTTTGTCAGAACCCTACGCATACAGTAAACTGTGGATCATTAGGTATAGAAAGTGTATTATGTGTAAAATATACATGATCCAAATATACGCAAGCTGCTTCCAAGATCCTTGCTGGATGTTGAAACATCGAGAGACCAGGAAGAATGGTCAAAACCTTCAGAGCTTCAGGGAATTTTCACTGCGTTAGGTGTAATAGAAAAAGAAATAGTTTTTCGTCTTTCGTAATCATTTCGCCAACGCTCAAATAAGTGCCATTAATATATCAGTTTTATTAGTGATAATTTTCATTCAAAACGCTCACCGATTAAAAACTAATATCGCGAATCATGCTTCATACTGTAATCTTGAATATCCACTGCATGGAGAGACGATTGTTGAACGGATCATTGAGGATCAGTAAATATAAATCTGAACTAGCAACATGAGTAAATGTACTTTTCTTTGCGTGACTATATGTCTATTACTCGAGCGCTCAAAAAAAGAAGTAAGTTACGCTTCTATACACCAACACCATCTGGAGGAATGTAGAAGTACAAACTTCGTAGTCGTGTTTAGCACTACACGTCATGGGGCCTCGTCTGCCAAGGAGGGCTGACTTTATGATTCATTTTTCCGCGTTTGGAGAAGAAAACTTTTAACGCGACCGACTTTTCGCAGCCGTGCCCAAGTCTGTGTACAAACACCAGGTCTGTCGTGGTTTTCATCTTGCTTAGAACTTGCCAACGGTCGTTAATTTTGATCGTAAGCTCCAACATACTCGTGAAAGATCGGATGAAGTGCGCACCTGACCCACGCGTCTACAGGCTGCGAAATACTCACATTTACTGAAGAAAGTGCTGCCGAAATGGAAATGCGCGTTGCACGAGTTGATAATATTCTTAGATACCTTAGTTCCAAAAATATTATGGAGATTTTAATGAGGATTTTTTACTTGCCTTTTTTAAAACCTGCCAGTTCGAATAAACATTGATTCATTAACCTTCCTTTTACAGAATAAGCAATTGACACGAACTATTCAATGTTATAACTGCTGA
>JACJUY010002666.1:59040-73962 GCA_014220935.1 Platorchestia sp. MABIK | reverse complement strand
AGTAAACTTTTTTTACTCGTGGGACTTTTTCGATTTAGGCCTTATTTCTTTGAAAAATTCCAAAAATGTTTTTTTTTTTGTACATTTTAATGGATATTTCAAAAGCTGATAAGTCTTTGAGTTTTTATGCTAGAACAAAACCAAACACGGTTTTAGAATCCTTGATGAATTTCTAACAAAATTTTGGTCGAAAATGTTACATTTGTTACTTTTCGTTTTTTATATGCGATATTTTATCACCATCATATATATACACAAATTTTTGGGTTTTGTGATTCATAAATTTTCTATTTTGTACAATTTGGAAGGCTTGTACCATACTCTTGTTAGAAATGTTTCAAGGATTCTAAAACTGTTTTTGATTTGTCCTAGCATAAAAACTCAATGACTTATCAGCTTTTGAATGTTGAAAGTTAGAGGTTTTGAGTATAAGCCAATAACAAAAATTTTTGTTCAAGTGTAATATAATGGACAATTTATGTAAAAGAATGCTGTTTTCATTTTTATTTCGATAATCTCCATGCATAACTTCATATTCACACTGTGAATTGTGTTTGAAAAAAAAATTATTTTTTTTTTATTTTCAAAATATGCGACATTTTATATTTGTAGTCTGATTCTTATGAAATTTGACTATTATATATAACTTTTAAAAAGAAATACAATTTTCCTATTCATTTTTTCGATTTAGGCCTTGGTTTTTTAAAAAATTGGACATATTGGTTTTTTAGTTCATTTTTATTGATATTTCAAATGAATAGAACTCATTGAGTTTTTATGTTGAAACAAAACCAAAGACAGTTATGGATTCCTTGAAGTATTGTAAACAAAGTTACAGTTTCAAATTTTCCATTTCCCGTTTTGTTTTTGTTTTATAAGGGTCACAATGCGATCGAAAATTCAGGATTTTTGGTCCCCTTACCCCCCCTCTGGGGGGGATATAGTGTCCGTAGCGCTATAAAATTTTAGGACCGAATAGTCCACCACCTAAGGGACCTTTTCCAACAACAAAACAAAAAAAGCTCACCGGACCGTCAGGGGCCTGGCAGGGGTCTGGTTGCCCCCCTTAAACTGATTGCAATTTAAACTGATTGCGATTTAAACTGATTGCGATTTAAACTGATTGCAATTTAAACTGATTGCAATTTAAACTGATTGCGATTTAAACTGATTGATATTTAAACTGATTGATATTTAAACTGATTGCGATTTAAACTGATAACGATTTAAACTGATTGCGATTTAAACTGATTGCGATTTAAACTGATTGCGATTTAAACTGATTGCGATTTAAACTGATTGCGATTTAAACTGATTGCGATTTAAACTGATTGCTAATGCTGTTATGCATTTACTACAAAAAGATCGGAACTTTCCAACGTTTTTTGAACGGGTAGATCTTTCCGTTTGAATTTATCATTTTGTTCAAAAACGATGATGTTGCTTTGGGAGACGATCTCAATACATGCACACAACCTGTGGTAGACTCTGGATAATATTCGAGTGAGGTTATTTAATCTCATATATATATGAAGGCATTGCTGCCTCATACAAATTTGTGTGATTTCCCTAGTTTTTAACCAAGTTTAAGTTTTCATTCGGATTATTTCCAGGATGCTTGATTTGTTAGTTGCAATCAACCGACAAATTTTTTGTTGTCCTGTTTAACCTTGAATATTGAAAGCTTGATATGAGAAAGTTTAATAAATTAATTATATCTAAGACACAATATAAGGAAGTTTCATAGCTTTTTAAGTTTTCGAACCTTTGGAGAGCATCACTACTACTCTGCGTAAATGCAATGTTTTTCAGAGATACCGTAAACTCAAGACGGTAGAGAAACTTCGTTGAAATTAATAATTGATTTGTCTTTTTATAGCGTCTGCTATGCATATGGCACAATACCTGCTGTACCAATAATGCAAAATTTCATATTTAATTTCTCGCAGACGTTGACATATTAGGTCATGCGTGCCCCCAGACTCTCAATTTTTCCCAGCTGAGCCCAGTCCTTCGCATGCTAAACGCGCACGGATAACGCGTCTCTCCGATACTGCCCAGCCACATGTCAAATTGTCCCTCATCTGTGCCCCGGCCTACTCTTCCTTCTCTCTCCGAAGACGAGAGATGCCTGGTCTATTTTGAGCGAGGCGCCCCTCATAGCAGGCTGGGAGCGGGGATGGAGAGGAGGAGCTGCTACACAGTCATTTTATCGGGCCTGGAAACAGTTCGTCAGTGACGGTATTAGCATTTAGAGAGCTTTGTGAACTGCTGACGCGTTCCCTTTAAATAGAATCGCCGATACGAAAAAATGACTTTTCTAATTTTTCCTGTTCAAAAAATGATTATTTCTGCAGTGCTATAATTGAGCGTGCATTGTTCTCCTGAAAATTAATAATGGCTTTATGTACTTAAGCCCCTTAAGCCACACAAATACATTATGTTTTATACTTCCCTTATGACCTTACTCTGGGTATCTGTACATGTGTTTCGTACCATCTACTTTACCCGAGTATTCCTTTGAAAACATCTTTACTGCGGCTGCGTACTTTCAGTCGATAAATATTATGGCACAGCTAGGCTTCAGCACGGGCTCACTAAGCAGTTCTGACCTTTATCTAATTTCTTCTTCTATATATACGCATCTGAGGTTCACGATGCCCGAGTACTCAGTGTTAAAAAAATGGTTTCTGCGAAGCCGAAAAGTCCTCCGCTTTCGAACTCCAATCGATGGCTTTTCGATTCTACACCTCTGCATTTGCTGCAGTGACCGGGAAAAGCGTAGAAGTTGCATCGTTCGAGACACAGAGAACGTCTCTAGAGCATTCGGCGCTGTCTTTTCCCAACAATGTGTCGGACCCACAACCAAACTTCCTCTGCAGGGTCTTGCCGGAAAATTTCAGCCCATTGCTTGTAAAAACTTTTTCGAGAAAAATTTCCGTTTGTTTATCGCAAAGCTCTAGCCCAGAAGTTCCCCTGCATTTCTTGGACAAAGTTTCGTCGTGGTTTATTTTTGGTCGTTAGCAGCACTTGAGTTTAGGCTTTTGCCCACCACCGGCAGCAGGAATTATTTCTTCGTTACGCAATCTGTGGTCAACATCAAGAAAGACGTTCACCATCAGTGTTTTGTCCCATATAATGAGCACAGATTAAATCCAGTACATAGTAACGCAAATGATCGTCAGTTTGTGGTTTTTGTGTGCAATTTTATTAAACGCCTAAATTAAGTTGGTAAATAATTTGACTATGAATGAAAAGTTTACACAATTCTAGTATAACTTGCTACATATTATTGCCTTCATAGATGCTGAGTATTTATGCCCTCCAGACTGCACTGCAAGCAGCCCTGCGCATTTCCTTAATCTGTTCCAATATTGTCATTAATTTTACAACGAAAGTCTGAGTGAGTATTCGGATATGCGCAAATTGTGTTGAGGATCTTGAAAATTGGAAATTTATTTGCAAGAATAATTCGTGCACATGCATTAATCCGTAAAACTAGATATTAAATATTCTAAATTCAAGAGTGAATTATGAACTCGTAAGAGAAATGGTAGAAACAAGCGCCATTGAAAATGTGTTTCCACAAACAAGCTTCAACCTTTGAATATAGCTCTAGGAGCTCCATTCTATAGCAGTAATGTGTCGCAGCTTCAAAGCAGTCTTCATGTCTTTATACTGCACTCCAAGCGATGCCATTTGCTGGTCTAGAGCCCTGCTTTCAAGAGATGAAACAGAACTTGTGAATAAATGCTCAAGACTAGCGGTCTAATCTGATAAAGCTCCTAATTCGATGAGCGTTAAGGTGAAGTTTATGAAAGTTTAAAGAAAACTAATCTAGCATAAATATGCGCATACATTCGGTACAGAAGTAGGATGAGGAGAAATTTGCATGACCATTCGACATGATACTACACAAGAAAAGAAATAATGGACCATATTTTTTAAAGCTTCCATCGTTCATTATTTCTTATTTTGATGTAAGATAGACAGCCCAATTCATTCTATTCAAGGTTTTACTTATAAAAATACTCATATTGCTTCGTAAATTTTGAGAGGTGTTAATTGATTTTGAAAGTAAACCATATAATTTATTGGTCCATGTGTACAATCAAATAAATTTGTCAGGTAAGTATATGAATATCTTAATACATACGCACATCCGTATGCTGCTAGATTATACTTGAAGAAATACAGCGTGTTCAAATATATAGTGCTTTGGCGTAACGGAACAGTGAATGAGAAAACCGGGTGGTATAATTTTGTTGTGAATTATGATTGCACTGTCGACCTGTCAACCCCTCAGGAGGATACAACTATTCTATCAATGGATATTAATGCTCACAGGGAGAAAATGTGAGATTCGAAACTGATAGGCCATCGATTTTGATTAAATAGAATTTGTTGTTACTTTTGTTAAGGAGAATCTTTTTTCCGTTTTGTTTTTCTAGCACCTACTGTACTACTTCCTTCTTCAAATTTTGTCTTGTTTTCGAAATTTCCTTCCTAACTTACTGTTTCTATGTACAGGGATCTTGTGTAAGAACACAGTTAGTGCATAAATTTCCCATTCAGTGAACTCCTCACTAAATGGGACTTGCATCCTTTCTCTCTTTGGAATCCGTTTGTTGTGGTTAGGGAGGCTAAAACCAAGTTATAGTCTAATTTAATCTGTTGATAAAAAATTAACACAAGAAAAAAATATCGTAAATGTGTTGACTCCTGTTGAAAAATACACCCTGAGTTGAAGTTTATTGAGGTTACCTAACGCACAAACTGGGTAAAATGAGGAGATTAGGTATGGAAACTATCCACCGTCAATGAGTGGATCTTGTGAGAAATTTTGAGACAGAAGACAACGTCGAAGAAGAGCTGAGTAAATGACAAAAAAATGTTCACGGAAAAATAACGATCCCGTTCTTCAAGCTTTTTGAATGTTTTCCGAGAATATTTTTGTGTAACGAAAAATAGATTGAAATGCCGCGCGCCCCTTCATTTTCCAACAAGATGGTGCACTGCTACTTTTGAGTTTGCGCGGACAGTTTGTGGGTTCGCAAGCAAACATTTCAAGACCGATCGATTAGAAAGCTTGTGCATTGCCTGGCTGCCTCGCTCGTCAGATATCTTTCTCCTGGACGTCTTTTAGCAATATCATGTGTGGAGTAGGATACGAGACATCAATGATCTGGACCAGAAGATCACTGCTGTCATTGTCACCAGTGATGAGGTTATTCTCCTGCTAGAGATAAGTAATCGAGTTCCGCCTTGATGTACTTCGTGCAACTATACTGGTGCGTATTGAGACGTGTGTTATTTATTAAACAAAGCTTCAGTTTACTATGCTAATTTCATAATAAATTGCGCGATTTCGGTAATCCTCTGATATTTATTATGGAGATATTACACTTTTAACGTAATTCACCAAACTGAACTTAATTTTATCCCAAGAAACAAAACTTTGCTTTTTATATCGATAAAAACTTGACTTCGTCTTAAAAAAAGTTTGACCTCATTCCAAAAACCATAACTTAACTTTGTTCCAAAAACCAAACTTGAATTCATTTCAAAAACCGAATCTTGACCTCGTTCCTAAAACTAAAACTTTATTTCATTCCAAAAATCAAATTTTTACTTCATTCTAAAAACTAAAACTTCATTTCATTCTAAAATCATATCTAATTTCAATACTAAAACTAAAACTTGACTTTAAATATAAACCAAAATTTTATTTTATATATAAACCAGAGCTTGACTTTAAATGTAAATCAAAGCTTGACTTCATTTCAAAGAACGAAACTTGAATTAATTCCACAAAAACTTGACATCGCTTCAAAACCCAAACTTTACTTCATTCCAACAATCAAATTTTGACAACATTCCAAAACCCAAAACTTGAATTCACTCCAAAAAAAATTGAACTTGAGTTCGTTTCAAGAACTAAAACTTAAACAGACTTCTGAGCACCTTGTGTCATTTTCCTTACCGACGAAAGACTATATTACATTAACTGCATATTACCAACAGAAGGCGAGAATTCTCGGTTGTTTGTAGAGTCGTGCTCTCAATGCAGAGCGCTCCGCTTGACTGTGTCGGCGAATTTTTTTTTTTTACATTAAAACGCTGATGCACTACCTCACCATTCAAAACTGTCATGATAGATATTCTTTCAAATTTTAAAACACGATATTCCTGTGCTCGAAATGTCTTCACAAAATTTCGTACACCGGTTACATTGTGTCCACTCGTACACTGGTTGCACTGTGTCCACTCGTACACTGGTTCCACTGTGTCCACTCGTACACTGGTTCCACTACGTACACTGAATACATTGGCTACACTGCGGGAATTGAGGTACTGAGCACACTTATTAGTTTTTCGGAACAGGTTGACAAAATTCGGTGAGATATTACTTCTTTGAGTAACTTAGGAAGAAATAACTGTTGGCTGTTGCTCTATAGCCCTTTAGCTCACTCTAACATGAGTGTTAACCATAATAATATATATTGTAATACATAACACGTGTGTTTTATATTCATTTGTTGTGGACATTTTTGTTGTCTGTATACCTACCGCAGCATCAGGCAACAAGGTCCGTCCTAATTCTGTCATCAGGATGTGTGTATTCAGAATTTTTTCACCGGCGTTCTATGTTGTCTTTCCGTCAGCTCATTTTTGTGAGGGTGACCACGTGCATTAGCATTGTTTTCAAGCAGAGCATCCCGGAAATTGAGGAACCCCAGGAAATACTTCATGTACGATTTTCAATAAAGTCATATAAAGGCCTAGGAAAGCCTTCCCCAAGCGGCATCTAATTCTCAAGCACACGAATGAAAAAGCTCGTAACTACTGTAAATGGAAAAAATAACTCTGTGTAAACAATTAAAATCCTAAATTATGCGCGGTAAACGTCCCCCTCTCCTCAGATCAGGGGGATACAACTATTGTATCTATGGGAATTAGCGCTCTCAGGGCAAACATGAGAGGTCTCGAACTGAAGGCTAGGTAAGCCTTCCTATTTAGTGAAATAGAATAAGTATCTATATGTTACGGACCATTAATTTCCCGGTTCACTCCTTTCCGAGTTTTCAGCACTCATTGCTTTCTTCAAAGTTTTTCTTGTTACATAAACTTCCTTCTCAACTTGGTGTTTCTATCCGCAGTGGATTTTGCGATGGAATACACTTTGTGCATTAATACCTCAATTCTTTTATGGCCATTCTGAACGGTGCCTACCTCGTTTTGAAGCTCCTGTTTCGTGGGTAAAGAGGCTTAAGCTAGCTAATATTCTAATATGATGCAACCTATTCACTATTTTGATTGATAATAATTTTGAAACAATTTTTTCTCAAATTCCCCAAGACAGGTCCTCTTGCCATGCCGCTTTAGCCTAAGTTAAACAATCCATTCGAGTGCCTACCGTGTTTCGTGTGTCCATTGACAACTCTGAATTGTGCGTTGTTGAAGCTGTTAAAGAACTCAAATCATTTCACAGGAGAAAAATAAGAGACTTTTGAGTGGGAGAATAAATAAAACGATTTATGATCGTTTACTTTGTTCTGAACATACGATTTTTCTCTAATATACTTAATTTACTGATCAAAAACCCCATCGATGTGATCAGTGACAATTTAAAAGAAGCAAAACTTCTCAGCTTGTCTTTTTTTACTTCTATTCACCAGCTCATGTTAATCAGAAATAAAGTCATGTGAGTTGATTTTATTTTTATTTTACAGCGTGCAACTGCCACCCTGTGGGCGCTGCAGGTCGGACCTGCAACCAGACCACAGGTCAGTGCACCTGCAAGGACGGCGTGACGGGGCAGTCCTGCAACAGGTGCGCTGCAGGATACATCCAGAGCAGGTCCTCCATAGCCCCCTGCATCAGTGAGTCCATTACCATTAAGCTATTCATGTTCCATATTGCCCATTCCGATGATTATGAATAGGTAATGCAAATTTATTTGAAAGTATATGTGACACTTGTAAATGTTGCTGAGGGTTTCCTTCGCTAATGTCCATTGACCATTTCATAAATGGTGCAAGATTTACTATAAATATGTATACACGCCTGACAATCGATGATAAATCATTGAACTATTCACTTTTACCCTATGTAAAAATTTACAGCTTCAGCTAAATTTACCTACTAAATTTACGTCCAACTGGCAGCATCCGTGGAAATTACATGAAACGCGACATCTCCGAGATTGGCGGCACGTACCAGTAAAAAATTACACTTTTTCAACCTCGAATAACCGAACCTATCCTAATCTAACCTGATGTCCCATCCTAACCTTTTATAACCTATTTTTCTCGTATCCTAATACCTATTTCAACCAGACATATTGTAAATTAACCTATCCTAACCTTACAGATCCCTTTCAACCTAGCTTAAATCAACTAATTTTAACTTGATGTCTTAACCTAACGTGTCGTAACTAAGTCTAATATAATTACCTAATCATTGAGACCAAACCTGAGTAAAATGAACTTATCCTATCCTAATATATTTACCTAATCTATCGTAACCGAATTTAATGTAATTACCTAGCCTATCAAAATTGAATCTCTCTAAACCTATGCCATCCTAACCAAACGTAATGCCCTATTCTAGTTTATTCTATTCTAACGAAACGCATCATAACCTAGTAAAATCAATCTTACCTTAATTTATGTACCAGAATCTTTCCTAACACATCGTATACTAACCTGATTTATGCGAACGTATCCTAGCCTGTGGACTTTCAATTCACACGACACCAGTTAAAATGAGAGTTACTGACAGTTAACTGTACCTAGGATATCGCTTCAAGCTGGAAGTGTAACATGAGGACTGACGGAAACGTGGATGCAACAAGCAGAATTACTATTTAGGTAATTAGGCAATACTACCGAAAAAATTAAAACAACGACTGTCAAAACTCATGAGTAAAAGAACAGATAATTAAAAACAAAGGGTCTCTCGCTATCAAATGGCTGGTGAGCAACGCGGTGTGTGCTGACCTCACTTCCACCGTGGAAGAATATGCTACTTTTTGACGCTTTATATTTCTGCATGCTCGAAATTCAGTAAATTTTCTTTTTAAACTTCGATTCACAGTATATTGGTATAAAATGTGTTATGTTTTTCTTTCAAAGACATTCAATGAACAAAAATGAGTAACGCTTGTGAGCTTCTATTTTGCTTTTTAAGAGCGAAGAAAAATTGAAACTGATGATAGCAAGTAGGATAATTAAGAAACTTCAAACCAATTATGTGTTTATATCATCAAAGTTTTTACATCTGATAACTCTCCATAAAACTCGTTTTCCCTCTCTCATTTTGTAATATAGAGAGCGGTGTTCTCCGTAGCATGGGAAAACGTTATTAAGATATAAAAAATTCCGCCCTTTTGTTGCCGAGAGTCGCAAACTTGACTGATTACAGACGGTGCTGCGATCATTCTTCTCTTGTGTGAAGAAGAGAGCGTATTCTTTGGACGGCGCAGATCTCAGGAGAAATCTACGGAGAGTGCTAGCCCTTAGTCAAGTATCTCGCTAGAGGGTCTGCTCAGCGCAAACAGGCTTCCTGATGAGAAAAATTCCTCCAAAATTACAGCCCAAGCTTCTTTCCATCTAATAAGCATACTTCCTCAGCAGCTTAGTGTCAATATTGGGGTAAAATGTTTCACCGTCAAGCGCCGTGGACGACTTTTTTCTATTCGGGTTCAGGATTTAATTATTTCTGACGATCGTTGTGAAAACATTTTTCACTTCCACTCAAAATTCTTCCAGTTAATTTTTCTCGATACATTTCAAATTTATAGAATTCGCACACAGATACCTTTGTTACTGTTACATGGTATAATTTACTGGAGCGTGATTATTATAATTCAATGAAATCCAATTATCGAAATAGGGCATGGCAGAATTAACTCGTTGGCTGTAATTAGCATCCGTTTCATGTGTAATACAAGCAGCCACATTGTTATTTGTGGAGCTCCAGAGCGTGAGATGCTCCAATGAACGCTGAGGCTGCTAGTGAGGCAGCAGTAGGACTGAGGCTGCCAGTGAGGCGGCAGTAGGACTGAGGCTGCCAGTGAGGCGGCAGTAGGATATGTCAATACTGAAAGCATCAAAAATGTTTCCTCAAAAAAAGACGTACATAGAAGTTCATAGCTTGTACGTGTAAATCGGTGAGTTGCGTCTTGGATTGCAGATCCCAAACTTTGACCTTGTCATGCGAGACAATAACTCCGTGTGTATTCCCAGAAATGCCGGACGCCTCTGCACCAGCACAGCCCCACAACTCTGCAGGCACGGGCGCCCAGCACCCGCCCCCGTACGGGGTGCAGAGATCCCCGTCCCCGCACTCTGACCCCGCCACCGCTCACTACTCCAACAACGACGTCAACGCACGCCACGCTTACAACTACGCTGGTGAGGCAAAGAGTTGAGTTCCACTTTAATGACGTCTGGAAAAATAAATGAAACCGTAGTGGCCTGAAACTCCGAAGTAGAGTTGGACTTGAAGTAATGCATTAGAAGCATTTCGAGATTAGGAAATGAATCTTTCGTTCAAGAGGAGGCTATTAGCGCAAACTTGGGCTGGTTCCTTTGAGAGGTCAACTTGAAAATGTAACGCTCACTGATTATTTACCTCAGCCGAAAAAAGTTGTTAGTACTGTAGTCTGCACAAACGTTAGTCACCAATTTGCTCAACTTTTGCCGACTTATTTGGAAGTTAAAATCTGGAGATGCTTCCAGTTCGCAAAAGAATCGTGGTCAGATTTGAAAGGCCAATAAAACGCTAATCAAAGGAAACACATGTCTTGAAAGAAAACGGAGTGAAACACTTTTATGTATTGACGGTTCCTCAAGGAACGTGAATGTCAAGATCATATATTTCTCTCAACATGAATATTTGATTAATTCATCTCCGTACGGAAACTCAAAGAAATTATTAATATTTTTTACATTGTAACATAAACATTCCAAATGTCAAACAATTGTTCAAAATATACCGCTGTTTTTTGTTAGTACCCAGTTTTTCCAGATTCAATACAACACGTGGCTTTTAAAGCAACTGCTGTATCATCAAAACTTTGAAGAGATTCATCTGATCACAGAATTTCGAGTACTAACTGAGGACGTCGCAAGTGTGGTAGATGTAAACAAACCAAAACATATCATGACCTACATTCTTAACAAACTCAATGTCCATTGTGCAATTAAAATGTCTTCAATTCGAATCATATTTTCAATTTGCTTTTGTCGACTGTATGCTGCTTCAGCATGATGAGAATTAGATTCACAGTTTAACCAGGACTGGCAACTGAAGTTTGCAGTTGATGGATCAGTGAGATCTTGCTACACGTTCTGCTTTGGTGAACATCTCAGTCACTCTAGCTCATCACTCGAAAGAGAAAATCTCTCAAACTTTCTACTGAGGGGCAAAAATTTTTGAAAAATTTAATAGAGCAGGTCGATCAACAGAATAAGTCGGTAGAGGACAAAACTGCGCGCAGTTCTTTAAGGAAAACACTAATTGTGTTTTGACACAACGCAGCGTTATATTTTCCTCGGGGTATATTTTTCAAGAGACAATCATGAGGAACTGAAAGCTGTGTAAGCTCAAGTTGTTCATTTCTAATTTCCAAATGGTTATGCGAGTAGTTATATAAGATTTTTTATTTTTCCCATTACGATTGGCGTATTCCTTCCATTTCCTTCAACAAATGTAAATTCTAAACATTTTAGGTCAAAATCAAATTTTATCATTACATCCGGACAAATTTTTTTTTAATATTTATTGTTTTCGCAGAAATGAGTACTGTGTATGAAAAAGTTATAGATTATGATTAATTTAATTTAGTTCAGTTATACGTTTGGATTTTCTAGTTATGCGTTTGGCTATACGTTTAATTTTACTCCTGCGTCAAAAATAATTAAAAAACGTAAATGTTCTAAAGCCATGTATCTTCTCTCAGCTCTTCTCATTAACATTTTATTCTGATATCAGCCCTGTCTTAATAGAAGTACAGTAAAGCAAGCGTCTGAAAGCCTAACGTGCTAACTCGTGATCTTCTATTCCATTCTTCTCAAACGTGATCTTCTATTCCATTTCCCTCAGAGAGAGATAATTATTGCATGTATGGAAATTTGTTCCCCCAAGAGGAAGATATGAGATCCCGAGCTTAAAGTTAGGTAGGCCTTCCTCTTATTAAAATAAAAAAAATTTTCTGTTTTGTTATAAACCAACTTGAATCGGTTCACTGCAGTCCTTTCTTTCAGCACCTATAACTTTCTTCTTGTTTCATGAAACTTTTCCAATCTCGTTCCTATCTACAAAGAATCAGGAGGGGGAGCGCAATTGTGCATAAATTCCCTGTTCCTTTAATTACATCCCAATCGGTGTTTTCCTCTTTCCTGTGTTCGAAGCACATTTTATGTGGGTGTGATGGCTTAAACCTACTTAGAATGTAATCTAATCCGCTGCATACCGTGATCCTGTTGATTGTCCGGCCAGGCGATCAGGCAGGGTGCGGCAAGTGCAAGGTCGGCCGCAGGAGGATCACCGTGCAGAAGTACTGCCGCCGCGACTACGGTGAGATTTGGAATGATAATATATTGATTCGGGATGATTATATCCCCTGGCTGGTAGTAGCGAGAGTCTAGTTCTTAGTTTTCGGGGTCACACCAAAAATCTAGCGTTTTTACGCACCTATGTTATAAAATAACAGGTATTTTTCAACTATTTGGTTGTAATTCCTTACTTTTGACCAGTTTTACCTTTTTGTTTTTCCAACATTGTTTTCGCCGTATAAAAGAATACTAGCTGTTTCTTTATTATGCAATTTTCAAGCCTAGAATCAAAACGCAAGATGAGACTCATCAGTAATATGTGTCAAGAATGAATTTTTCGTTCGATTAAAATTGTTCTTACTACGACTCAGTAAAATGCCGTTGTCCAATGTTTTTTTGTTGGGCACGGATTTTTACCTTCTTAACTTCCGTGAGTGGGAATAATAACGGATAATTTTCTACCCTCAACACCTTGCCTGTGAATCTGTGCGTTGTGACTCTCGCATCTCTTCGCTCTAATTGTGCTTGTGTTCTGTTATCCTTCCCTCGTTTTCCGTTGGGTTATCATAAATTTCTCGGCAGTTTAACCACCGTATTACATCTCTTCGGCTCACCCATGATTGTGTCCATTGCTTAAAAAGTTTTTAAATTATGAGAGAATGTATTTACACAACAAGCACTATTATGACACTGAACTTTTAGCCAAGTGATCAACAAATAAAGAGTATCTATGCATAAAATAGCTAAGTTGAAGCAGTAGAATCCTATATGAGTGCGCTAATAGATAGCTCTTCAATTTGCTCTTATTAACTCCAAAACTGATATCAGAACACAGCTTCCCAGTGACAGCATCACTAGCACAAAGAAGTACCGGTGCTAAGGTCGGTTCCGTGTCATACATTTGGCAAGGATAAAAGTTGCAACTCATAAAGATTTTAATTTGAGCAGATGAAGGTATGTGGAACATGTATCATAGAACACACATTTTGGAAAAAAAATGACTAACCGGCTTCTATTTCTGAAATTTTTTTCTGGTCTCTGCAGGGATTTTTGTCTCAATGACTGACAGGTTTTAACAAAATTATTCAACAAAAAGTGTTAGGCTTCAGAGTAAAAGCCTGTTGCTCCAATTCGAGGGATTCTTTGTTGTGCATTGCTTATACCTCTGATACCACAATGAGAAAGAAACTGCCACTCGTCGTCAGAGAACTTCAAAGAACATATTAGGGAACAAATTAAGTTATAAATACAAAATATTAAAGCTACTTTCAAAAGAAGACCGTATAGTCCTCTGGGGCGTTAAAGGGTTAATACCATGTACGTTCCACCTCAAGCATGTCATGATCTTCATGTGAAATTTCATCGTCAGTTCTGGTGTGTCTATACTGTTTTTACCTCTTCTTTCTCTAGCGTTGATATAACCCCTAGATCACAGTTACCTCATTCACTTACTGAGAGATTTCCTTTACCGCAGCCGTGCTCGGCTACGTCACCAACAGCGAGGTGGGGCCGGAGTACACTCGCTTCGACCTGCAGATCCGCAACGTCTTCAAGCGCAACCGCAGCGTGCGGGTCCGGCGCGGGGTGGAGCAGCTCTGGGTTAAGAACACCGACCTCGCCTGCAAGTGTCCTAAGCTCAAAATCGGCAGGTACGCTTCGAGCATTTTTTTACCGTTTTTCTTGTGAGAGACGCGTGGAAAATTCGCATTTTGAGTCACCAGAGACCAGCGTACAAAAGTCTCAAAAAGGCTAGTACCACGGTAGTACATCAAGCAGACGAAGCAATCGCCATACTGGTTCACTGGAAACTGTTACACGGCATGGAAGAGAATAAACTTTTGTGATTTTGTTGCCCTAACTCGATTTCCTTATTATTACAGTTTCATGCTAGGTTAATTGTTTGTCTACTCTGAGCAAGAGAATGATTTTATTACATGAATGTATGTGAGGATGCGACTAAGCGAAGAAAAATATGACCTCGGACTTTACAAGTGGGAATTAAAATAACTTCAATAATCGGAAATTTCTGATTTGTGTCATATCAAAACGAAACGCAAGCATTCATAAATATCGGATGCTTTTTACGAACTTCTGTATTGTGAGGATTTTCCTCACAACCTCTCCAGAGTCACCCGAGAGGAGCTTTAGCTCCAGTACTATAGCGGCTCCAGCGGCACGGCCAGGCAGTAAGGTCGGAGATAGCGGGGCTGGAACAAGGAGAGATACCTTTTGAACCGATTCCTTACGCTTAATTTACGTATTAACTTTAATTTCGTATTAATGTTGCTGCCATGATGGCTAGTGCTAACGTCTTCGCGATGTGTTTTCTTGACTACTATTGAGCGTAGTGACTGCTACT
>JACJUY010002666.1:46430-58885 GCA_014220935.1 Platorchestia sp. MABIK | reverse complement strand
TATAGTGAAGCTTGAATTTTCAGTAATTAAAACCAAGAACTTTTATTTTGAAAGTACATACTCATCACTAATATCAGTTAAATCCATAATTTTTATTCATTCATGAATAATTATTTATTTCATATACTTAAATATTGCAGCATTACTCCATTTGCAATTTGTGCGGCTAACAAAGAAATTGATCGAGTTATGCCCTGGACAGAAATGAAAATTCGACCATTCATGCATAATTTTAAAGAACATAATGGAAATCATTTACTAGTAAGGAGGTAGTCATCCCTCCCTAGTCATTTTCTGTGCATGCCTACGACGCGCTCCTACTCGTTTGATATTTTCATTCCTAGATTTAATTAACATTTTGAATGCGACGTGACCCATTGGTGATCACTGAGATTTTCAGAATGCTGCTGACCGACCAGCAGTCACAAACTCCATTTTCATAAATACTCAATGAAAACTAAATAAAGGCACGATCGATTTATTGTTCGTTATTTTCAAATGGATCTCTAAAATTAATTCGAACTTGAGTTGGATATTGAATTTCAGTGTAACCCGCCGAAGTTAGCGTGTTCCGAGCGCATAAGTTTTGAAATGACTCGTGTCTGTAACTTATATTCAAATTCACTGTCAAAATCAGGTTAGGCAAAGGAAAGGAACTCATTTTCGATGTGCTTTTCTGTCAATTATTTTTTGATTCAACATTTTACACGAGTATTACGATACCAATGTGTTATTATCAGATAAGGATGTTTAATGTTAAGGTGTTTTAAAAACCAATGTATCAACATTTCATGTTATACTTTATTGGAAATAAAATGTTTTTCTTCTTTCTTTTCTTTCTTCTGGGCAGCGAGTACCTCATCCTGGGCAAGCAGAACGGCCGTGCCCCCAAGCCTGGACTGCTCGTGAATCAGCGCAGCATCGTGCTCGAGTGGCGCAACTCGTGGACTCTGCGCATGCGCAGGCTGGACAAGAAGGCTTCACAGGCCAAGTGCAGGGCTCGGTACTGAACATTTCACCTCAAAACTAATGAGGCTAAACCTGCTAACAGCGGTTAGAGGGAACATCCCCACTACAGCTCGATCCCTTCAGTGTCCTCGAACTTCGAAACGATATTTGATTTAAAAATTACTGAGATCTATTCAATGATAAAGCAATGCTTCTGCTAACGTGGTGTTCAGAGTCTACTCGGAATAAAACGTGATCGAAATACCGACAACTTCAGTTTCTGTCATGAGCTGTAAGCGCTTAGCATACATCCATGTAAAGGACATCCGAACACATTTTGACTAATGATGTGATTATCTTCCAAACACTGCCCCGTCAATCAAGAAATCCTGTACGATGCGCACTCTGTAAAGGATGCTACAATCTCTACAGATATGCGGTGGCAAATTTCCATTTGAAAACCAAATTCTTGAAGACTCTAGACTTTGTTAATGTTCTAATGAAACAGAAATATTTCTGTTTGTCAATCTATGAAAACTTGAGGACACTGCATTCAGGTTATGCGTTTTTCGCTAATAAATAGTAACGCATTTGCATATTTGTAAGGTGTCTCAGTCTATGCTGCTCTATGGATACAGCTTTCTTTGGCTCTTGTTGTTTACTTTCAGAAAGGGATACCCGTGTTAGATTGAAATAGGATATCCCCGATATCAATGTTAGTTTAGAAAGTCATAATGTCAGCAATTGTGAAACTTCTGTCCTCTATTTCAGACTGAAGCTGGTATTAAAATCTTGAACAGAAATTGCAATAGTAGCACGGGTTTGTAAATGGCAGCTGTCAAATGCTACCCTAGTCAGAAAATGTAACCCAAATCAGAAAAAATCAAAGAAAAGTTCTATTAATATGTATCATGTTTCGTGGATGCTTCTTTCTGACTTTGTAGGAGTTAGGACAACTTATTCGTCAGCATGGTGCACCATTACTTGAAAAACTGTCACTTCAATGCCATGATTTTAGATTCAGAACTAAGATTGTTCTAACTGCACCATGACTAACTGTGTAATGTATGGTATAAAGAAACGTTGTTTCCTCCGAGATAAGTGAAGGATGTCTGGCAGTAAATACTTTTTTAAAATTTGATTCAGTTTCGCCGTTAGAATGGCTTCAAGAAATAAATTGACAGAAATAGTGACCAATTTTCATTCAATTTTTCGAATTAAGAAATCTCCAAATTGTTGAAATTTTTTTGGACGACACTTTCAACTGTCTGTGTGGAAAATATTTATTTTTATATTATTTAGAATTGAATATGTTCGTGGCCAATTGTGTTTTTGAAGGGTAGCCGTCATGTATTTTGTAAGGTAAAGCACTTTGCATGACGTCATTTAAAAAATCTGGTCAGTCCGATGGATTCTCTAGAGCGGTTTTTAACTTTGACGATATTCCGGAGCCACTGAGAATATTTTCCTTTTTGTATCATAGTCCAACTTGTCGTAACCAAGGCTTCGAGTCCTTGACTTATTGATGGTGTAAATATTTTGAATTTGAAGTTGATAGAAAATAGTCAGGATGTCTCTTTTCTCAGAGGCACTTACTCCATTGAATCTTGATGCACACAAAATTGGCTTTTCTCAACAGAAATGACAAATCTGAAACGCTTTTCGGTTTTGATTGACGACTCATTTCCCATTCACTCCTATTTCAGCTGACTTGTGTTATTGCTTTTCTTTTTAACCGCTTACCTTAAAATTGCCTCTCAGATTTCGAGTAAGCGGCATTATTAATTTGGTTATCAACTGTCAACCGTCAAAATATAACAGCAAAATTTC
The DNA here is from genome assembly GCA_014220935.1 of Platorchestia sp. MABIK. NCBI lineage: Eukaryota > Metazoa > Arthropoda > Malacostraca > Amphipoda > Talitridae > Platorchestia > Platorchestia sp. MABIK. The sequence goes on along the minus strand of JACJUY010002666.1, from coordinate 56,107 downwards.
TTCCTTACGGGAGAGCAACCACGTGCGAAAGTAATTCGTCCCAGGACTGTTTACAACCTCGTTAGCTTTAATTTATACGATAACTTCTATGATCTGTAAATAAGATTCTCATTTTTTAATAGTTTTACACTATAGAATTGTCAACTCGCACTCGAGCTCTTGCATCCTTATCGATTGTGAGTGACATTTGATGAAACAAAAACTTCGGTAATTGAAAATTTATGCCTTCTTGTGTGAATGCGAGAAGTATGAGCATAAAGGTAATGGACAGACGTGCCAGCTTTTGCAATAATTAAAGAACGTTTGTGGAGACTAATTTCGGATGCCCATACGAGAACTTTTTTCACATTGTTATTCAGGATCATTCAACAGTACTCTATGAACTAGCGACTAAGTTCTATGGCTTTAAGAGTCTCCGTAGTTAAGTCGTCCAGTCAAAGATGTTTCCGTCGTCTTGTAATAATAATAATTATGATAGTATTACAAATAGGCATAACATAGCTCTTGTACGCCTCCTTCTCTAGAGCTTTGTAGAGTAGTTTGTGCTCAGTAGTCTATCCAATATGGTCCCCAATTAAGTGAATGAAACGCTAATTCAAGAAATCCCCTACAAAGCTTTGTGCAAGTATTTCGGATTCATTCTGTTATTTTCGGTATTTATTGTATATATGTAATTGCTTTATGTGTCCGTTTCCGCTCCTTTAAAGTAACGCTGTCGTGAAATGGTTACATGTAGGCCTCTTTCGTTTACGTCAAGTAAACTTAGATAAAAGGTTCTCAAGATTCAGCGCGTGGTTCAACTGCATTGCGTTGGCTCACTTCAACGAGGAAGCGTTTTGTTGGTTTATTCAACCAGACGTACAATTTGTGTCGGCTCGATTCATCAAAACTCATTTTTTGCAAATTTACATCGTATGAAGACGGATCAGTTATCAGAATATTTCCGCGTTATTGAAACAAGTTCTCCAAAAAAATACGTATTTCCTACACAATATTTCGACATGCGTAGAAAAATAAAGCAAAAAGGTTACTTCGTTAATATCATAAAGTGTTACAGAAATTTGATAGTTTCTTCTTTACACCAAATGTGAAAATTTCTGTCTGTTTGGGTGTCTAGCACACGGTTGGACTACTCCATTCAATGTGAACGAAGAAAGCGGGATCTTGAACACGGAAGTATCATCAGATGCTACCATCTTGAGATGCTTGCTAAGGATGAGAAAATTGCACTTATCTTTGGCATTCGGCGTGAAGTATTAATTTCGTACACAGCCCACCTTCACCAAAGAATAGATTCATTGCAATGTGTTTAATGGACTCTTGCCCCTTTTCTATTTATGCGGCGTATGCACAATTCGTAGGTTGCGGTTAACCCGTATAATTGGGCAAATAGTTCATTGACCGCACGTCTTTTACATCAATTGCGCAAAATTGAAGCGTGTTGGGAGGGTCCTATTTCTAAAATGAATCAGTAAAGTTGATTTCAGAATGATAACGTTTTAAAAGTAAGAAACTCACGAACCGCTCAAAAAATTGTTACCAAGAATTCGTTGAGAGAAGAAAGGCTCTTTGAACAGATCTCAGCTGGTAACTATCATTTTTGCTCTTGACTTTGTGTTAATTTAAATGTGAACCTATTCATATGACTGAATTTGTTTGAACATGAAAGTATAATATGTTGGTGTAAATTAAAAATAGGTTCGTCCCTAACTAAAATTTTATTCAAACTTTCCCAACATGTAGTAGCAACTCTTATTCTGTTCACAGTAACAGCCAATACGTAATCAATTATTTGATCTTTTCCAAATCCACTGAATGGAAGATATATCCAGCATCGACGATTGATTTTGAAGCTGTTCGCGAATCTTTGTCAAATGAAATGAGAGGAGTGTTTTATTTTAACTCTAACATCTTGTCGTTGAAAAAGTTTAGGGTATCTACCACGGTTTAACTGAAGCTATCGAAACGAAGTTTTTCGGAATAGCGTGAGTTGTTTTGTTCGCATGTAAACTTATTTTTAAGAAGACTATTGAACAATATTCCGAATTCTCTCAAGTACCAATTTGCCCATCATTGACTATAAACAGTTCGTTTTCGCTGACCATTCCCTTGTAGATCCATAACTGTAGTAAAATCTACAATCAACGATGATCGCATTGCGTAAAAATTTGATCTTGTACTTCTGCATGAAGGAAATACTTCCCTGAACTTTTTTTCACACTCCATAACACGAGCGTCTGTTCTAAACCAGTTCCGCATGAATTTCTAGAATACCCGACTGATGTATTTAATTTTTATGGATATTAAAAAGATGATTAGACGAATACTATGCATTCGGTACAAATGCAATGTATTTAATAATCACTGATTCATTCTTGAATTACTTGCCAATGTTCTCATAAGCCATGAGAATCGTAAATTAAACTGCTCATCTGTCGGCAGCAATTCCTCACCCGTTCTTGATTGCGGTCTGGGCTCGTAATTATGAATTTCATTTTTCACTGTTGCACTGTTACCGCAGGCATGGAATTAAGAGTCCAGAGGTGTTGGTGCCAATTCATTTCAGTTTTCCCCGTTCTCTGCGTTTGAATTGAACTGTTTTTCACGTGATGAAATTTCCATAGTGAAATTCGGATGAGGTTCTTTTAACTGTGTATGATCACCATCGCCAACAAAGGCGACGCAATTGACCTGAATACAACGGCGTAAAACAATCAGATGTTCGACTAAGACTCAGAAAAAGGCCTTAGAAAATTCCCCCATTGGGACAAACGAGATGATGAAGGTTCCCGGAACTGAGATGCTTCGGCTGAGAGGATCTTTGACAACTAAAAATAATTGGACACAGACTGTCTGCTCATATTTGTTGAGAGAAGGAGAGAAGCTTGTGGCTCCCTCGCCTGCGTGTGGATGGAGATATTTAGGGCATTGAAAACTAATTTGTGAATTATTCGGATGATAACCTGAAGCTGACGATTGTACTTCCACGTTTAAGTAACCGGTTCGTGCATGAAACCTTGTGGGTCATAATTTTACCTACACACCTTGAAAAATTATCGCACTCGGTTCACATTACACGCGACAATCACGCTCAACAGATGGCTTCATCAGAGCACTTCAGCAATTTGAGCACGTGACCTCGTGACCTAGAGGTCACCACAACGCCTTCAGCTATCTTCTGAATGCACAGTCAATTACGAGACTCATCTTTTTTTTTCACGGATTGAAAACGAGAAAAATGCGGAGAAACAAACATCTGGAAACGTTTACACGTTCATTTTTACGTCTAGAAAAACGAACTTTTCCTGACCAAAGTTCTACACAGCACAGATTAATCGTGATGTACCCATTGAATATACAGTAAATGAACATATGAGTTTGATATATAGATGTTCCTAAGTTGCTTCTTATTTATACTGTACAGAATAACAAGTTCAATTGCTTTTTAGTTTAATAAATACTATAATCGACTATGAACGAGAGGTTTTTCACTGATCTTAGTCTCAAGAAGAGAACTAGCGGAATGTTTTTAAGGGATAATTATGCTCGATGTTATCATTTACCATCAGAGGGACTCAAATATTTACTTTTACAGAGACCTATGAAAAAAAGTAAGGATACGATCGCTCTCTCTTACTCTCAATTAATTAATGTTCGTGCGCAATGTTCAAAAACTTTAATTGGTAAGACCACGCATAACCCATGTGTGGCGAGGTTGAGAGCTGAGTGCGAGTCTGGTCCCACAGCAGGCCAGGTGATGCGAGAGGGCGAGGTCTACTGAAGCTACTTCCTACGGAGGCGTGCTCAAATATATTCGTTACCCTGCTAAGTTATCATTTTGATTCTTAACAGAGCTTACGTAATATTTTTTCAACAATATTTGCGCAATCAAATTGCAATGACCTGATTGGGAAAGCAGAGGTAGAAATACATAAAATTTCAATACAGATGAGAAGCCTCACCCCATAGCTACTCCTGCTCCTAGCTGGAAAAGAAACCAAGTCAAATTTAGAAACCGTCCACCGCATCTCTAACTCGAGTAATCCTGGTTGGATCTAAATGCGATAGGTTTACCCATGGTATATTTCCTTTCAATGACGAAAAAGTTTTGGGTCATTGGGTCGCTGCCTGAATCATGAGCAGTTCGACTCTAAGGTGTTGAAGGTTTAAATTGTGTTATCTTTAATTCTTTTTCTATGACAGAAATTTCTACTCTGAAACAGATCAAAGTTCACCAAACAAGCTACCTCTAGTCAGAACGCGCTATCAAAACCTCGTAGCATTTTAGAAAACAGAGCGTACATTTGATTAAGACACCTGAGCAACATTTGAAGCCGATGAGATTAGTAATAGCCCAAGCCTTTACCTTCGTAACCGCTCCTCACTTCCTCGTATCTTTCCATGCGATTATTAAGCAAACCCTGTTCTCTTCTTCAGTGTCATTCACTGTAGTAAACACCTGTGTCCTCAAATCATTTTCATGTGGATTTCATGAGTGCTCCGTATTTCAAATATCCTGAATATTATACCTGTTAAAAAAAACCGCACGCGTCATTCAGCCTCATTTTTAAACAGCTGAAGAACTTCATTGGTGATGTAGCCTAAGCAAACACCGACGTCAATCCTAGGGGTGAATAAATTTATCACAGCATTATAACGTTGGTCGAAAAAAAGTAATTGAAACATTGAAGCGAGTGTACAGGAAGTTTGAGAAGAGCCACAGAACCTATTTAGGGTAGTGCCAAAATTAAAAAAGTGAGGTAAAGCTGAAGAACGATCTCCTAAAGCGTATCAAATAACGAGTTACCCGTATATCGCGCTGCCATATCTTATATCCCTTTATGTCGTCTGCACGCTTATATCTTATGTAAATACATCGTACTACCTTGAAGTGTTTTCTTATCCAGTCTGTAACAAGTTCAGAGTAGTGCAATGAAATGTGACAGGCATACGCTACAAACCAATTTAACAAAAAAAATAATTAAACCAATGGCAGAAAATGTTAACTGTTACCGTTAGAGTTACGCAGCAAACTATAAAACAAGACCTGGATATTCTTGTTTTTTAGAGAAAACCTTCAAAAATTTGCGCAACCAAGGAGATACAGTGCATCAGCAGAAGTTTATTTGAACAGCTCTATTTTTGATGTCATTCGGAAATTTCGAGCTCTGATTTGGAATAAATAGGATAGATTGTTTAGAGAACACAGATTTTCCAGAATATAGCAACACTTTAGCAAAAACTATTGACGACCAGAAAATCGACTTTACGAAATGTATTCAGCAAAATTATTTGGCCAAAATTGAAAACTAGTTTAAGAATTTAATGGCGGGAACATTATTTTCAACAGCATGGAGACAATTATTGTAACTGGAAAGTAGTACTATAGTAGTTTGCAAGATGGTTACTAGCGCTTCAGGTTCAAGGCCTATATCGCTCGGGAGGTCTTAGCTAATACGATAACGATTAATTTAATAATACATTTATAGCAGGACTCATAAAGAACTGTATTCCCAGAAATGAATTTACAAACAATAAATTTGACATTATAATTTCGACGTTCTGAGTATACGGCGGTACTATAATTTGTTCACAAGAGACGAATCAGAGAGATAGCAATAAGTCGCTCATGATCAAAAGGCACACAGGTTGGTTCTCCCAACATTTTAGATAAAACAAAATCAGTCAGCGCTCTGAAAGCCGGGGTAGTGACGGGATCGAACATTGGAATATCGGAGACACTCAGCCAAGATATGCTATTCCGACAGCCGCACCAAGCAGCGATCGCAAAGAGGGGCCGGGTTACGCTCCAATAAAATGAATAAATAGCCATGGGTGAGGCGGGTATGACTAATCCTCAATCGACATATGACTTGTGGTAGTCAATTATTTATTTTCGCTTGTGCACCACCACACAAGCATCGAGGCGCCACCCCGCGCAACAGCGAGCTTCGAGGCGCCACTTAACCACCAAGCCCTATATAACGGGGTGCAGTAGACGCTCGGCCAGACTTCTCCACTAAATAGTGACAGATAGAAGGCAAGATGCACAAGATCAGCAAATTGTGCGCTTAAATGCACCTTTTTTATCTTTTTTCTATCCCTTTTCATTTCTCTCCATCTTTTCTCTCCTGACACACTCTGTGTCCAACTCTAACTTTCTTCTCTCTTTCCTTTTGTTAGCGATGCAGCTTAAATTATAGGGTAGTAATCTCGGACGGGTTCTGCGGTATTTGTTAGAACAGCAGCAGAGGTTGCAGCACTTCGCGCTGACTCGTTTACCCGATCGTTGCCGCGTAAATCAACATGGTCAGGTACGTAGCCTAGAGATACAATGAGGTATATTTTCCGGAATTTTCTTCAATTTCATAAAAATAGGAGAGCAAAAATCACTGATAAAAATTTCATTATACTGAGAACGTTTCGGGCTAATACCCATCATCAGCTCATTAAAAGAATCTGGCAAATATCACTGAAATAGAAATGAACGTAGATGTACAAACAGACATAAACACGGAATCAAAAGTAAAATTAAATCATAAAATAAAAATGCAGTAAATCACACGAAACATAACTAAGAACCTATGATGCTAAGAGGGTATGAACTCAACTGGTTGTTAAGTGAAGGCTTGTATTTAAAAATGAAATGCGATTCTAAAATTCTAAGATCTAGAACACTTGAAGCTTCATGTACAAATTTAAAATAACTAGAGTAAGGAGCTACATTGCAAGTTTCAGCATGATCGCGAACAGCGGAGAGAGATGGACGGGTCAATCGAACACCAGTTCGATAACTAACTCCGTCTCCAACATGCTCGGCCACTCTAGCTCGGAGAGTTACGTGTGGTCATGCCAAAGTACTCGGATGCACAACGTGCACAACTGTATGAATACACTATTGAGGCCTGCATGGTAACAGGAAGTTTGTCTTCATAATTACGTACTGGAAACGTACGTAATTACGTACGTACGTACTGGAAAAAAGTCAGGAATTTTTAGTGCTAATTATCTTATCTTTTCATTACATCATACAACAATCATTATATCATGCAATCATTCATTACATCACACAATCAAAACATATCTGTATTTTGCATATGCAATTTGATTACTTGTATGAGAATATTAAGTACATGTGTGTACTCACATGTGACGCTCCTATGTATGCACATGTGTATATATGTGGATGGATATAAATATGTATGTGTGTGTGTATATATATGTAGAACTTATTCCCTTCCTAAAATGCTCTAGTTAATATTGTGTGACAATGTGCCGTCCCTTACACTCTTTGAGTATACTTTGGCCACACTATTTTAGATTGTTTTGACTTTCTCGTTTTGTCCCAGGAGTGTTACAAATGTTATGGCTGGCATTGTATAACGACCCTTCTCATCTATTTGAATCCGGTGAACTTTTTTGTGCCAATGCTAGTAGCATATGAAATTTAATTTTTGTGTTATTGTAAAATGTTTCATTTTATCCGAGCCAGTTATTTAGCTTACTAGTTGATACGAAACAATGTAAAATTACCTCTAATGTCAACCTCACAGTCCAAGACGAAAAATGATTTGGATCTACCCGTTTACATTCAACCATAATACCTCATCTCACTAGTTCCTATGTTCGTAAGCTCAAATTTCACTATGGGAGTGCACTTAAAAGAGTGTCTGCAACAATGCATCCCACGCACGTTTTCTGGACCACTTGTAACAAAATGCATTGTTAAAATCAGACCAGCGCCCCGAAAGGAAGTGCAATTTAAACGTGATTTTCTCCCAACCATTTGTTTAGAAATTAACTGGTATAAGTATTACGGTCCCCATGTGTAGATACCAAGTCATGGTCTAAATATCAAGATATTTGAAAGCATTTTTCGCTTAAATTAAAACATTTGAACGTGCGACGTAATTCATCGGCAATTTTTACCTTCCTGCTCCCGTGAGTGCATTAAGACGAAATCATTTTCGGTGGCTAACTTTTCGTATTGCTCCAGCTATACTGCAAATGTTATGGACTCATGATCCAATATACGCGCACCCTAATAATAATAACTCATTTAACGACAGCTTCGGTCAGAAACTATTTAGCTGTCGCTTTGGCCTTCAGGCCAAAGTTAATTAACAGTTTATCTTTTTGGTAGCGTTTCGTTGCGTTTCATTGGCTTTCGTTGGCTTTCGTTGACTTTCGTTGACTTTCGTTGACTTTCGTTGGCTTTCGTTGGCTTTCGTTGGCTTTCGTTGGCTTTCGTTGACTTTCGTTGGCTTTCGTTACTTTCGTTACTTTCGTTAACTTTCGTTAACTTTCGTTGACTTTCGTTGACTTTCGTTGACTTTCGTTGACTTTCGTTTATTTTCGTTTATTTTCGTTGATTTTCGTTGATTTTCGTTGTTTCGTTGCGTTTCGTTGCGTTAACCGTTAGCTCGGGTCCTCACGTTTGCCCCCTGGGAGCGCTAGTTCCCATAGATACAATAATTGTATCCCCCTGAGGGGTAATCCTTTAGAGTGTTTTTAACTGTGTGCCACAGGGATTTTTTCCTTAGTTACATATATTTATTTGCATTTTCAAAATTAAATTAATTACCGCAAAGAAAGGATGTTAATGTGAGGGTACTTTAGCATTTTTTTCTTTTTTCGTTTTATTAATACATTAAAAAAAAAAAGGCCAAGGTTTCGAACAATGTCATAACTTTAAAGAACACCATTTTCAATCTTTTTATTCTGGTCTTAAATTGCTCTTCTTACTTTCTTACTCTCATGAATACATTATGACAACACTATTTTGGCTAGTTAACATTTTGCACGGTTCCACCTATGTTGAAAATGTCACGGCCAGCATTATACAACAATCCTTTTCATGTCTTTGACACCGATGAACTCTTAACGCCAGCACTATTAGCGTAAGGTATATCAAAACAATTTTTTGTTTTGTTAGAGTGAATTTTATGTTCTTTCCGAAGCTCACCACTTGGCACACTAGATGATGCGTCCGTATGAAAAATTGTCTCAAATCCCGACTGTCTACCTCATAGTTCTAGACGCAAAATAAATCAAATCTGCCCATTTTACTGCTAACATCAATCCCTCACACTCAAATCACTAGTTCCAATGTTCTTATGCTCATAATTAAATCCGAGTACGCACTAACGAGAGGGTTTTCAGCAATGCGTCACATGAATTATGCTTTTCTCAGTCACCTGTACTTAAAATGCATTACCAAAATCCGACTACCGCGACAAAGAGGAAAGCATTTTTTTCTCGTGCTTTATTGCGAATCATGTTTTCGCCAATTATCATGGGGATTACGATAACCATGCATGAATAGCAATTAATGATCTAAATCATTTGTCTCGACACTTAGTTAACATGGGTATTACGAAAACCATGTATGAATAGCAATTAAGGGTCTCTGTGTTAAGGTATTCAAACGCGATTTTTGCTTTTATTTCAATTTAAATGCGCACAAACGAATACATTTTTCAACTAAGCGTTACGAGGATTGTGTTCTCTTAGTAACTTATATTTAAATGCACTGTCAAAATCAGATTAGGCAAAGGAAAGGAACTCATTTTTGATGTGCTTTTCTTTCAATCACTTTTTGATTCAACATTTTACACGGATATTACGATACCAATGTATTATTATCAGATAAGGATGTTTAGTGTAGAGGTGTTTTA
>JACJUY010002666.1:28266-45125 GCA_014220935.1 Platorchestia sp. MABIK | reverse complement strand
CTTGCACGGGCGAAAGTTAGAACGTAACGGCTGGTATTAACCAGCTCTCCGTCTATTCGCCTTTTCATTCGTTCTATCTTTTCCACTCCTTGATCCTTCAATTTCACGAGCAGTTCTTCTTCCGAGCTCTGCCTCATGGCATCGCTGAGGACAGTTCCCTTGACCGAGTTCAATGTCCTATGGAGCTCCACCACCACAGGTACATTGTATTTTGTTAATGCGGCCAACGCACGGCCTTGCTCCTCACTTTGCACCTCAATTAGTAGGGATGACCGATTCATTTTTGAGATCCTCTTCGGGTTTCCAATCAACTTTTTTAGTTCCTTATCTGTTGATACGATATTTATCTCGGATTCGATGTTTACTCCTGGGAAAGTCAAGACATAGTAAGGAGGGAAGAATCGTTCCTTACTAAAGACGTCCTCCAGTGTTAGCAGTTGCTTTATTTTTCTTTCCTTGATCCTGTTCCTCTTCATTTTGTTATTATTGTTTCTGTCGACAGATTGAGGGTTTTCCTCTCTCTGGGGGTTGACGGGTGGCCGAAGCCCGTCAGGTGGTGAAAGGCGAGTGGCAGCTTCGGCGTCGTTACACGCGTCATAATGGCCACGTCCCAAACTAGGTTTGGGAGCGCGAGCCGCACCACCCTCCTTTGCACCATGACCGGGCTGAGATCCCATAGCAGTTACGCTGGGTTTCTCAGCACTTCGCTTTTTGTTTTCATTCATAGTGCTGGATGTTTTGTGGATGCACGACCGGGCTTAACCCCTCCATAGGCGCAAAATTCATGCAGAGCGGGGCCCTGTTGCGAAGTTGCAGCTGTAGCAGTTCGCTCATCCCCACCCTAGGGTGGCAGTCGTGCATCCACGGTGCCTGCTCTTTGCCGTCGCTCCAAACCTCGGGTGCCCCTGCCTTTTTTTTTACAAATGAAAATACAATAATCTATAGAGACAGGAATATAAAGTTGAAACAAAGAGATGACAGGAAAGTAAACAATGAGGGAGACATTCAATAACCAAAGTCAGGAGCGACGTTGCCACCTCTCCGCGAGGCCACCGAAGTGGCCCATCGGTGACGCTGCAGGCGCGGAGAGGGCCTGTCAGGGCTATGGGACGGTAACTATATGCTTCAGTGGATGGTTTATCGGGTTTCAAGAAAGCAAGTAGTGTGGCTAATTGCCATTCCGTGGGATATCCATGGGTTATCCGGATTTTATTGCACAAAGAAAGAAGATAGGTTGATTGCTGATGAGTGCATTTTCTTTAGCATCTTTTAGTGGATGCCATCTAGTCCTGGAGATGTTCTCTTACATTATCGGAGTGCATGGTATAGTTCAAGGTACGTCATGGGTCTGTTATATGGATATTGTTCATCCGATGCAAAATTAAGGTGCGACTGTGCTTGGCGCTGTGTGATGATTTGGATGCCAGGTGTGTAGTGCCTTCCGCTAATGACGTCGGTAAAATGCTCAGCCTACAAGGAGGCAACGCGATCCTGGTTCGTGGTGATATCTCCGTTCACCGTGGGGCAAGGTAGGGCATGTCCACTTCGTCCTCTCATCTTCTGTACTCGCTGGGTATTGAGGTCCTGGACACGTTTGTATTGGAATTTTCCAGGTTGGCTCTTCTACAGTGAAGTCGCGCTCAACTTAGAACAGAGGCAATAGTGCTAGATCCGTCAGTGCCTCGTAATCGGTAGAGGAGGGGATATGCGTGCTGGTATTTTTGGTGTTGGCGTGTCAGCGTTTATCGTGGATACGAATCTTTGCCATGATCGTTTTCTGGGCTTATCCTTCACAAAATGTGCTCTCGCTCTGGCTCTTTCGTAAAATATTTTATCAGTAAGATTGTGGCTCCGTTGTGCCCAGGTTAACTTTCGCTCAAAGTTAGCCTGGGCACACTCGACATTCCACTATTGAACTCGATTCATTTGCCCTCCCTTCAAGAGGGGTATAGCAATAGATGAGGCAGTTCGAATAGCGCTAGTAAACCCCTCCAGGGCCTCGTCCACATTAGTTTGATCTTCATCTTCCAAGGTTATCAGGGCCTCAAACGTCCCCCAATCAGCGCGTTTAAGCAAGTAGGTAGTGAGGCTCCAAGTAGAAAGGGAGGTAGGTCAGGAAAACCACCACCATCGGGAAGTGATCACTTCCATGGGTGTCATCCAGGACTGTCCATCGAGCATCTGTGTAACAATCTGCGGAGCACAAACTGTTGCAGATAGCAGTTTCTATCTATTCTATCTAAGCGATATCTACTGCAGAAGCATTTTCGGTTTGGACGTGGAGGTGGGTCATGCTTCCCATTTTCAACAGACATAAATCTGTGGTAGCAAGAAGACGTTCCACCTCTTTGCCCTGTTGATCAATGCGGTAGTTTTCCCACGCAGTATGCTTCCCATTCCAATCAACGTCCATCATAAACGATTGCGGGAGTTGCCTCACCACGTCCAATAGCTCTTCACAGGTATTTATCTATGCGAAGTGGAGGGATGTACAGATTACATGCTGTAAATGAAGGTGTAGCAGTTTCTACTCGGACGGCCATCACCTGAAAGTGTGAAATGATGGGTAGCCTGTAATTTGGGAAATTCTGCTTCACAAAAATTGCCAGTCCTGATCCAGGAAGAGGATTATTATTTGTAGAGTAAGTTTATACTCGGCAGGGCTTGAATCGGGGCGGAGCACTGCCTCCGTATAGAAGAATTATTCTTAATAGGAGAGTAAGTACATGGAATTTTCAATTATAGTAAAAATTGCCCGTTTATCGGGAGAAACGAGAAGCACAAAACGTTCAAGGGCAACAAAATTAACAACTCTTCAGAGCCGGAGAACCCTCACCACAACTCCATAAAATACACAGAGTTCCTCTACTTCATGGACTGTAAAACAGCCCCACATCATGATGATGACTCCTTCGTATTTATCGATAACGATGGTGTGTTCTTGGAGCCCCCTGTTTTCTTCGTAACATGACGAGCTTCGTTTCGACCGAAAAGTTTAATTTGGCTGTCATCGGACCAAACTCCTCAAAATTCATTTCTTCAGTCAATGTGGTCTTCGGAAAACGTTAAATGATTCTTCCTGTTTTGCTGTAAGAAGAAGAGAAGTTCAACGTGAAGGCATGTAGATCGCTTTGATGCCATTCTCAAGTAATTTTTTTCCTACTGACGAGCTCCTCGTAGCCTAGTTTTTCTGTATAGGTATTCACGGATTGTCGTGGCCTCATTGATCACCTTGCACAGGATATAGCGTCGCCTGGTGCCGGTGATCATGCGAGAGGCTCCGACTCTTTGCCAATTGGAGGTTGCTCCAGTCTCTCGATTCTTCCGAACTAATACACACATAGTTGAATATATAGAACCCTAACAAGTTCAGTAATTTCTCTACAGGTTAATCCTTCATTATGAACTCCGACTAATTTGCTTTCGCAATAGCTAATAACTAATAAACTAATCGCTTTGGGTATTTCCTTGATTTTCAACGGTCAGGCACCTCATTCAGAACATGAAGTTCCGTGCCATTCCTGGAAGGGTAGCAATGAAACGCGAATGACCTCAGCATCATCTTTATATAGCATAAAACATTGAGTAACTACGTTCCTGCTCCTCTGCACAGTGCTTCGCAGTTTTTGAGGATAAAATTACTGGCACACTGTATACATCACTCATTTCACTCCATTTAAAATACTTTAGAGTACCCTCAATATAAAAATACTAAAGAGCAAAACACAGCGAACTTCCGTCACAGGAGAGGCAAAAAAAGAATACAGGTAAACCTTCCACCTCAGATTTAAATGAAAGAAAATGAAGGCACAACACAATAAGTCTACCTTATACATGGAAGAGCAGTTAGTAGACATTATGTTAAACATTATTGCGATAAGGCCTTCCTCACGCTTACAACAGCCAGACATGAAACACACCATCCTCGTACACATGTCTTACTTTCACAGGAACTTCCCGTACACGGTTTCCAAACGTCAAGCCTCATGGAATACTCGTCTACATGAATGAGCCTAGAGAACAATAAAAATTCTCCATAATTCTCCTTCTTCCATGAGCTCTAAAAACTGTCCCCAGAAGATATTTTAAATCAGAACAATAGATCATCTCTCTAAAAGCAGAACATAATTACTCAACACGTAGGGTCCACTATTCCAAACGTGAAATCCATTGTTCCGAACGTAGGATGTGCGTCTAACAATAGATCTCAGATTCGAGTCGTTACAGGGGTGATGGGTTTCAGTCACACTCAACTCATGGCTCCCCAGCCGTCGAAGGGGTTTCTATGCAGTGAATGCAGCCTTCCTTCGCACACCACACATCAGGACACAAGCATGAGCTGGATGCCACAACCTAACGAGGAACCTCGGTCCCACGGATGAAGTAGGTGTTACCCGAATTCAACGTTTGAACGGAATTTCCTCACTTCGAATCTCGATCTTCAGCCCTGTTTCATTTTCAATTGCAAGAGAGTCGTTTCATGAAAATACCCAAGCTGATGATGGGTATTCTTGTCTTCAAAATTCTTCCCTCGTTTGCCTTTACAGTGCACCAGTTTTGGAGAAACATGGACAGCTAGCGTCGCAGAGCGGACCATCTCACAAAATGGAACGAGGACAAGTTTTTACTACTCGCTAAGTTTTGCTTCAAATAATTGTCACAATTTTTTGGATTGAATGCAACCAAGAAACTGATTAAATTTCATATACATTAATTTTCATATACAAGGTGACCGGCACTTAGTTGAACAAACTTTAGACCGATGAAATCAACACTTTTTACACAATAACCGTGTGGGCGAAAATGCTTCCTTAACGAGTTACAAGGACTTGTTTGTTCGTAATATCATGAATAATTTCCTGATATTACGCCCCAAGATTTCTACTTTTGGTGTGCGAAAACCGATTCATTCCTAACAAGACCTCATCGGTAGAATTGTTGAAGCCTCTGCAAGGATTCTTGAAACTCCTGGTGTCTTCGATTGCATCTGGCTATCATTGCAACGGCGTTCGAACTTTGAATGCCTGCGTTGCAACAACGGGTGCCATGAACATCTAACGTAAATAAACATCCTGATTTAAAAGTCTGTTTCTTGTAGTCATAATAATTAGGACTTGTCCTGTTTCTTGCGTTCATGATAAAGATGTTCAAACTTATACATTTCATTTCTCCGTCACTCTTAAAGTACGAATTTTTATTCAACATGTTTTAAATTCCAAGTCCTTGTGACTCTAAACGATTATTATTATTATTATTTAAGGATACCTTACCATGATTTGGAAAAATTTTGTTTTATTGCAGATACGTTTCTGAAACTTTGTACACGTATTGGAAACGTGGTTCTATGTCTTTTTTACTCATGGCATTTTCTTATTTGACCCATAGCAAACGAGTTATTTGAAGAAAATGATTTTGTACTATTTTTTCAAAACATATTTCCTCCCTCAATTTAAAAGCTAGAGTGATGCAGTTTCTTGCATTCAATTTTACTTCTATCATCCTAGAGATGATTAAACGTAGAATTTTCGATTTTGCTTTGTTTAGAGTTATTTATTTCTGTTTATTGACGATTTTTTCCAAGTTTTCTTCGAAAATCGTTCTCCATTACACAAAAACAAAAGCAAAATTCTAAGTATTTTTTTTAGAAAATTAATGTACAAGCGAATGCAAAAAACGGCATTGCTCTAGCCTCAGAATTGTAGGAAGGGTTAGAGAAAGAATTTTTTGACATCGGCGGAAATGGGTATTTTGACAGGCGGCGTAGGTGTACAGCCCAACATTTCAACATCCCCCCTCGAAACAGCCGCAGCTAAACTTGAGACTTCTGAGCATGTCGCAGTCAGATACGGCTCTCTGCCACTGCTAGATGTAACAAAGCATGACATTGGCTAACAGAGGCTAACTCGATGATGTAAAAAACCCAAGATTGGGTTGCTGGCGCGAGCTCGTCCCTCCCTCTTTGGAGAAGAAGGGGTTTTCCTGTGGTTTTACACTCTTTTCGATGTAACCAATTATGCCAGACATGTTTCTGAGTACTTTAATGAAATAAAACGCAATTCTGAAAATTTTTCCAATTTTCGATGGTATGGTTTTGTTAAGCCACCATAGACGCCTCGAAGGCGATTTAATAGTGAATACTCAAATAGTACTTGAGTGTTTGAATATAGATAAGGATATTCGGTTTTCATTTAGATTAGCAAATTCGAAAGTTGATTGATATACGTTGAGCCTTAATGGTGGTGGCACTTACCCAAACGCGGGGTTCCAGCTACCCACCAACACTTTTGGCCGAGTGTCTTACCCACGCTGGAGCCCTATCTGAACAGAATGTTGAGGTCAACAGCTTTGTACGCTCGACCATTCATTTGACATGTTCGATTAGTGTATTTTATCTGCTTCAAGCTTTAAAAGAATTTAGAATATATGTCCATTTCGGTTAGGTATTTGTGTAAAGGACCATTGAGAGCGGATGCCGCAGCTGATACAAAAATATCTTCGAGGACATATGGTGGGGCTACAAAATGACGTCGTCGCTCAAGAGTGAGGAGGGCACTCTACGATTAAATGATTTACTGTCAGTGGAACAATACAAGAGCCACAGAACGGGATAGGTTTTCCTTTCATTTAATGGTCATTTGCCAATCTCGTATGCATATTCGCACACGGGTCAATACTATTCCCCATGATCGGATCGTTGAAGTTGCATTTGGTCGGAGAGTTGTGTCTACAGTTAAGTCTGTATTTATTATTCGCAATAGCTTCCTCTTGGCGTCTCCATCTCAACGTCAAAACGTGCTTTATGAGAAATTTGACATCAGGACGGGGTACTTGAAATTGTTATTTCTACTGCACAAGTAGCCTCCCGAGCTAGTCTGTCGCCTCGTTCATTGATCACTATGCCGGCATGGCTCGAAACCCAGCAAAACGTTAGGGATTTCTTTATGGGAATAATACAACATTGAATCATTTGAACTAAGGGGTTTTTGGCATGGGTGTGGGTGATTCACTATTAATTGTGAATGAGTTCTCATGCTTTGTTGCTAAGGAATTTAAAGAACTGTAAATGGCAAATAATTCTTCAGTATAAACACTGGCACAAATACGCAGGGAATTTTGGGTATTTGTGAGCACGTAGGTAAATCAAACTCCTGTAGCAGTTTTTGAATTGTCTGTGTATACGTCTATAGAATTTGTTTTCTTCACGATGTTGTAGGAAAGATGCTCTGTGCTTGTGCGGTCACTGAGTTTCTAGATATATTATAAAGGTCTGCGCATGGCGTAATTTTCATCATCCACAGTGGGCAGGGTGAAGGTACTTCCAGAACAATTGATCCCATAGATACAAGATTTATTTTTCCCAACTGTTCAGCTCTGTGCAAAAAATCTTCTTCCAAATGTCTGATTTCCAACATGTTCATCGTCGTCATTCCCAATGCCTTTATAAACCACCAGGATATGTAAAGGGTGGGGTGGATTTACTGCAATGCGTGCATACGTGTTTAAGATTTTGATACTTCGCTACATTTCTAGGGGCTGAATTCCAAAACTGGCATACAGGCTGAGAAAGGGTGAGGGACGAAGTGCTCCCTTTAAAATACGCATTGCAGCATTGTGGATGGGGACGAGTCGTTCTAATATTGATCGAGGGGAAGAAGATTATATTTCAGAGCCATAATCCATCCTTAGTTTTATAAGCATATATAATCGGAGTGAAGTAAGGCGATCCGCTCCCAATGTTTTGTGTGAAAGGTGCTCGAGCAAGTTTAAACTATTGGTTCACGAGCTCTTAAAGTCAGTATATGTTGCTTCCAATTTAGCCAATCATCTATAATCATTCCCAAGAATTTGTGATCATCGACATTCCGGATTGCGTGGTGCTCTAAAGAGAAATCATTAGCGAGTTTGGGAAAGTCACGTTTTTTTTACAGATGTGCATGGGTATATATTTTTCTGTCGAGAAAGAAAAACCGCTGCGGTTGCCCCAGGTGGAACGAGCATTAAGAGTTAGTTGGAGTCAGCGTTCTACGCTTGCGAGTACATAACAAGAGAACCATATAGTGAAATCGTCTTCGTAGAGAGAATGATTCATGCTATCTGGAAAATTTTCAGTCATGGAGTTGATAGCTATTACGAAGCAGGGGTAAGCTAGTATGCTGCCCTGCGGGATTCCTTCACTGGCGTAGATGAAGTACAGCCTACTCGTACTCTTAATCATGGCTAGAAAATTAGCTATGAATTCAAGTAGCTTTCCCCTGATGTCTCACGTCGTTAATGTTTTCAATAGCCCATGTCGCCAGGCGGCATCATACGCTTTCTTAATATAAAAAAAATCGCTACCACATGTTGCCTGTTCTACGAAGCAGTTTGACATCCTGCTAAATTCCGCTGTTGTCAACCTCGGAAGCCCGATTGTTTTGGAGATATTTTTTCGGGTTTGTTCCAGTATCCACATTAGTCTGACATTGACCATTTTTTCCAAGGGTTTACAGAACAGCTGGTAAGTAAAATAGGACGGTAGTTTGATGGGTTGTACGGATACTTTCCAGGTTTTAAAATGGGGACGTTTATTGCAGTTTTTCAAGCTGAAGGAAAAAGTTCTTCTGAATACATTTTGTTATTTGTTTTCAATAATAAAGATTGTAAAGAGAGGTGAGTGGACTTCAGCATTGCATAGATTATCTCATCCTCTCCAGGGACAGGGTACATGGAAGCTCTCGCATTGTGAACTCTATTGTTATGTCTCTAGGTTCATCATTATTGAAAATAATAGGACTGCTTTCTTAGCGAGCTTCATACCGCAAAAAAAATCGTTGGAGTAGTTGTTTTCAGATGCATGGGCAAAATGAACTGCTAATTCCTCTGCTACTTCATTGTGGGCAGGGATTTCACTCCGGCCACGAATGTTGTGCTGGAAATTTCCCAGTCATTTTCGCTCCTTTCTCCCCCACTTGATTGAGAGAAGTCTGACTATTAATTGACGAGACGCTGTTTTTTCATGATTCTCTACGTTATTGGGTTAAGATATGACGGCACCCAGCCTGTGTAAAATTGTACGTTATTCTATTTTCAATGAAATATCTGCGCTTCAAAGTACGCTCAGCACGTAATCTGGCACGTCGGGCCTCCTTACAAGCGTTTTTGAACCAAGGGACGGGAGGTTTCTTCATGTTGGAAGATTTTAAGGATACATAACGCGTTACACCGTCTGCACGAATCCGAGTGAAAGAAGTCACTAAATCATCAATGTGTGGGATATCATCTACTTTTATGTTCGTGTAACGTCAGTTCTTTGCATGGTCGCCAGCCAGCTCGTCGCATATCAAAGCGGTCTGCTAATTCAGTCAAGACCATTGGAGTTTTAAGACTCAGAAGAATGGGGTAGTGATCTCTGTCGTGCATTTCTGTTAGTATCGTGCAATTGGAGTCCAGTCCAGTATACCATCTGAACGGGCCATTGTTATATCTATTACCGAGTAAGTATTTGTCTGAACATGGTAGTAACTGAGCCAGAGATCCATCATTTAAAATAGGTTACGCTCGAGAAGTAAATTATTCTTTCCCTCTGATCTGTCACTTGGGAACCCGAAGCCATGCTTTTGGCATTCAGGTCCCCCATAATAATGGTTAATTGATTTTTAAGGCCATTAAGGTCTTCTTGGAGGACCGGTATGTGGAGTAAATATTATAAGCATATAGTATATATTTTAGGGATATCTATCTTAACTGCTGTAGCTTGTACCTGCATCCCACAACATATATTCTCCCTGGAGGCGCGAGTCCCCATTACTTAGGATATACAAATCTAACTAACCTAAACCTACCGCCTTTCTCATGTCCTCTGAACTACATTGAATGGTATTCTTTGATGAACCAGAATGGCTATGCCTCTCTCGCGTCCATCCTGGCGGACTGGTTCAATTTTATTATTCGATATTGTGATGGTCGCTGAACATTGCGATTGTGAATAAGAGTTTCCTGCAGGCAAACAATGCTGGTGAGTTTTGTTGGAGGAAAAGTTTTAATTCGCTGAATTTAGTAAAATACGACTAAGTTCCACTATAAGAAACAGTTGTGAGGAGTTTTATCAATGGGAATGAGTTTTTAACGGCGAGGTATAGAAGACACGGAGTTTACTGCTCTTCTTTTTGTTCGATGTAGTTCTTGGTTTGGCACACTGAGATGTGCCACTCCCAATAACTGTTTTTTGCCATAAGGCAACATACATGTGTTTGATTTGTCGCTGCCGATGGACAGACTGTTGTATGAGGCAGGTGCTCCACCGAGGTGAACTGGCGCTCCCCCATCGTAGGCGGGCGCCTCGCCGCAGCAGACGAGCGCCCCGTCGAAGTCGGTGGCAGCTCTGCCCCAACAGGCGGCCGCCCAGCTCCAGCCGACGAATGCTCCACCTCAGTAGATATGCGTTCTCGTGCGGAGGGTGAGTGTCCCTGCTTTCAATTTTAAGGGATTATCTCGCCGCAATGGTGAAAAGGAGTTACGTTTCCGCTTGACATCTGCTAGGGATGTCTTTATTTCAGTCTCGGAGTGATTGTAGTTAACTAATATATTAGATACTGATGTGACTGCACTTCCTTGAACAGCACTTCTTCCCGCTGAATTCAAGTTTTTAGTATCAGCATAGAATGCTTATTAGTTGCCAGGAAGGAATTTGCTTGCATGTTAGACGACGTACCTGCATTTTGTAATGTTGTGTGGTAGTTCTTCAGGTTAGTATCAATGGGAGTCTCGCTGGGTAGTTTCTAAGCATTCTGTAGCAGCTGTTCGTAAGTTCGGTTTCGGTGTAGGTTGAAGTCCTGAGTGCGTTTTCAGAGCTGTCTGTACGACATTCATGGCCGTTGCGCATCTCTTCTTCACGATCCTGGCCACGTACTGCAGTTACGGAGGTGAGAGTCCTATGTTGGGTGTTTCACAACAGTTGCGTATTTTCTTGCCTAGAGTAGAGGTACGTAGGGTTTTGAGTTACACGTCCAGAACCTCATTGCGGGGCATCCTTCCTCACATCTGGAGGTTAACTATGGCATACTCACATTAAAATTTAGGACACATTTTGTCGTTAGAGTAATGAGCGTCGGCGCAATGAAAACACTAGATAGAATTGGTGCAGCCTGCCTTCTTGTGTTCAGTGAGGCATACCTTCTCACGCCTACAGTACTTAGCCATTTACCTATATCCCCGGCACGTAAAACACTGTTGGGGTCGGTGGTCACACTCTTCGACGCGCTCAGAGAACCGTTTGAGAGGTGTACCGAGTGTGTTGTTTCAATAACTTGGAAAGTAAGAATGCATTTGTTGGTGTGAGGTCGCCATTCAATTTATATTCGCTGGACATCTCTTACTCCTTGTGGAAGAAGGTTGTCTTTCAGCTCCTCCTGTGTGTTGAGCGAAGGCTTTGCTGCGGACAACACCTTTGACGATATTGAAGGTTCTATGGGGTTCAACTACAACTTCCCGTCCGCCTAATTTTCGATGTGCAATAATCTTTGTACATTGCGATGGATTGTTGGATTCCAAGAGTAGGGTGCCCCTGCCCGCCACTCTGATCTGAGATATGTTTCCGACCTGAGTCCTGATGTCAGCATCTGTTTGAATAATATTTACGTCCAAAGAAATCGGAAATTTCAAGGTAAACCATTTTTGAAAATATGTTCTTTCGGCTGGAAAAGTTCATCAAGAGAGATCTGCGTTTCTCGGACAGTTCTCCTTTTCCTGTTTCCTCTGGTGACCACAGTGTATGAGCTAGTTCAGAGGAGTCAGAGCCATTAGTCTTAGAGGTAACTCCAGTAGAGGAACCCTGTAATTGGTCGTCATATTTTGATTTTGAACTTCTTTCACCAGCCAGTAACCTATTTATGGAATAATAATATAAGAAAATAATCAATTACAATCAAAATTGTAAGCACACAACAGCTGTCTATACTAACAGTATCACCTCGTGAAGGTGCGGGTCTACTAGGTATAAACAAATTAATGAAGGTACCATATATTTCAAATCCTTGTTCATTTTCGTATTCCCTTTAGCACAACGTATGATCGCTTAAGTTGATACCAGTAAACGTGATAAAAGGAACACGTAAAAATTCCTTTCTCTTTAACAAAGCATTTTCGACCACACGGTTATTGAATCGATAGATTATTTTACCTGTCCTAGCCTCATATTAAAGTGTGTTCAACGAAGTGCCGGTCTCTCTGCATAGAGACAAAAGCTATTACGTAATGTAACATTTAGGATCACAGAGCTTTCATTATTCCAAATCATATTCAAACCTTGAAATGAAAGATTCCCACGTCGTACTGCATCAAGACTTTACGATTCTACTCTTACCTAATTTTCATATTTTAATTATATTAGTTTTAAACTCCCTTGCCACCACTAAGGCGACTCCAAGAGAGCGAAGAGGAAAAATCATTAGTTTGAACCGTAGAAAACCGGGAGTATTTGCACAAGGTGTTTTCCTGCACAGATTGGATTAGATTATTAGTTAGTTTAAGCCTCCCTATCCGCAACAAAGGCAATCCAAAGAGAGGAAGGAAGAAGGTACCATTTGGCATGGACTTAAGGAAACGCGGAATCTATGCAGAAAGGGCATAGAAACAGTAAAATGAGAAAGAAGTTCATGAAACAAGATCAAAGTTGAAGAAGAAAGTAGTAGGTTCTGAAGAAAAAAGACAGCAGTGAACTGAAAAAAGATGGTTCTTAATATAACAAAAACCATTTTATTTCAACAAAAAGAAGGCCTACCTAACTCTCAGCTCGGGCCCTCACATTCTCCCCCTGTCAGTGCTAATTCCCGTAGATACAATATTTGTATCTCCCTGAGGGGTTTCCTGCACAAGATACCCTGCATATAGAAACAGCAAGTCAGTAAAGAAAATGAAGATAAGAACAAAAAAGATAGCGAAAAGGTCATGAAAACTTGAAAAAAGCAAATTGATGGAGAAAGCAGTCCAGAATGTCCATCTAGACCTGAGGTACCCTAATAGTTTTCCCCCTGGAGGCGCGAGTCCCCATTTCTTAGGATATACAAATCTAACTAACCTAAACCTATCGCCTTTCTCGTGTCCTCTGAGGAGACTCTTGCATAATCAAGTGAAGTACATATTTAGATACATAAAAAGCATCACAGCCAATAGAAACAAGACAAATAGCGCCACACAAAATTTGGGCGAAATCATTGGAAAAAAAACAAAAAGTACTAACAAAAGTCTCCCGTATAAATAGAAAGACAATCGAAGACCAACTTGGAAGACATCTGAAATTCAAGATTCATTACAGGTAACATTCGTCAATCGAGCAAAAGAGGCAGCGATTTAGACGAGTAAAATAGTTTCACAATGCCTTCGAAATACAAAAGCTGCTCCTATCATAGCTATTTAGCTGTGTCCTCACTCAACTCGCGCGTCCTGAGTGCCGACAGCATCTCATTAGCTGACTGCCTTGCAATTAAAATCAACGCATCGTGTACCTTCCATGTGCAGGTATGAAAACTTTAAGAAGACAAGAAGATAACACAAGACAAGCGATGAAGACACGGGTGCTATCAACGCTATACACCTTTTTCTTTAAAAATTACACCACCATTTATAAAGTTTTGACAAGTAAGCCATATCAAAAGCAATTCCAAGATCGCAATTCAGTGAAATGAGTGAATAAATAACATCTACAAATGCAGCACTGGAGACGCATGAAATTCTTCATAAGATGGCATAAAAGCCCCACTTAGAGCAATGTTGAAGTCCGCGGCATCGAGACTTTACAGATAAATGCTTAACACCAGATTAAGAGGCGCTACTTTGCATTGAGCAATCGATAATGGCCTGCAGGCAACACTATGACTTTCGTAAACATTTTGAAGATGAGGGTTTAAATTCTGGGATCTCCCCCAGTGAAGATCGAGTGTTGCCTTGGAGAAATGCGTGGAATGCTCCGTGCGGCTAGTATAATTTGTACACGAGACTCAGCGTCAATGACAAACACCTGAACTTCAAACCTATAAGTGTAGGGCCTGGAAAAATTGTTCTAGATCATTTAAAAACAAAGGAACTCATTCCCATATATATACACACTAGTTGTATCATCCCCTGAGGAGTCCATTCAACAAAAATAAACTTAAAAAATGGAGAAGATGTATCTGCCCGCAGCACGCAGAAAGCGAAGCCATTAGCTAATGCTGCATGCTTAGCTGTGAGTGATTGGGGAGTTTTGAATCCTTTGAGCAATAACTAAGACGACAAAAAAATTATTAACATACCTCTATCCCAGACTCGCCGAGCAGAAAACATGCATATCCCTCGAGGTACGTCACGCTTTCAAGGGAGAGAGACTGACTGCCTCCGTCAAGGCCCTATTACACGGGGAAACCTCAGAAACCTCGAGCAGCTCAGAGCGACGGAGCAATGCTCGACTGACCGTCGTAGAGTAAGGATGGTTGGGACACCGCCTCCCACTGAGCCAACATAAACTCTGTCCGCTATTCAATAGGTAGTCGAAGGATTTTATACTTTGACTGCGGCAACTAAGTCTTCAGTTCAACACCAAACTCAAATCTCGAGTCAATTGTAAGAAACTATTTTGAAAATACCAAACATGAAGTGGATCGTGCCTTCATTTAGCTATGATTAAAGATTTAGGAAAATTGAGTTTGCGACTACTGGTCGGTCAGCAGCATTATGAAAATTTCCTCCGTGTACCACCAGAGGCGCACATCGCAGTCAAAGTGTTCATAAATGTCCTATAATATGTAATGCTATTAAGTGTTATACAATGAATTAAGTATCATTTTAGGCACATAATTAGTCGTAATTTCTGTACAAAATGAAGCGGAATATCACCATTTACCATACATTCGTGATACGTTTCATTTTCAATTGTTGTCACTTTTCCACTATAATTGTGTGCTTATCAGGTAGTATTTTATGATAAATAAACTGATCAGAAATTTAAAAATAAACCATAGGTTAAGTTTAAACAGTTCAGCTGAATATGATGCAACTATCAAAGCCATCAAAAAAATAGAAACACATTACTGCCTGCCACAAAAATGACAGGAAAAAGAAGATGGACTCTATGTAGTCAGGTAACTTAATGTGCATTCATTTAAATTTTCTATCAGAAGTTACGGGTAGAAAAATAGGCAATACTGTATTCAGCTTTCAATGATCAAACTAATTAATTTGTTTTTTAGACTTGTACCTAAATATATCAATACAGCAAATGAATGAACTCAACACTTTGACTGCGACGTGCGCCATGGGTGGTACACGGAGGTAATTTTCATAATGCTACTGACCGACCGGTAGTCGCAAACTCAATTTTCATCAATATTTAATCAAAGCTAAATGAAGGCACGATCCAGTTCATGTTTGGTATTTTCAAAATAGTTTACTACAATTGACTTAAAATTTGAGTTTGGTGTTGAACTTAATATTTAGTTGCCGCAGTCTAAGTGTTAATTAAGTAATTTGTTGTTTCTTTTGTTTATTTCAATGCGGTATAAAAACGAGTGATTATATTGAAATGCAAATATAAGCTGTAAAAAAGATGTTAAAAATTTATTACAATGTTATGATGTTTTTAATAGTGCATTTCATATTGATTCCCACAAATTCAAGATCATTTTCATGGAAGATGATAATATATCAAAAGAATGATATTGAATCAATAGTTGTATGACCCTTCAATCTCATCCATATTTAGAGAATAAAGGCAATAAATAATGCAAGGACATTCAAAAGCGCAAAACAGGATCCAAGTTTTGTGTACGTTCTTAATAAACGTGCTTTTCATTTAATAATGAAATGAAGAAGTCACATGTCGCAGCCACTGCGAGCTACAACCTACCTCTGCAATTTGCAACGCCACACTGGTTGTCTCGTCTTAAAGCGCGCACCCACAAGTTGCGCCATTTCAGTTGCCGTAGTCGAGGCAAAGTGTTGCCCCGTGTAATAGGGCCTTCACCGAATCTCCCTAGAGCAGAAGATCACCAGAAACCATGGCCAGAAATGAGCGGGCGAAGCACAGACAAGAAACTCTAACTTACACAGTAATACATTCATATAGACTTGACTAATAAGTACCTTATTGCTTATTCGATTGCATTCATACACCACATTGAACACGAGGGAACAATCGGTAGTCGGACTAGAAAATGCTTTATCGGAAATAGATAGTACTTCAAAACGTTAACCACTACTGAACTCCCTCCCTTCACAGTCTCTGACAAATACTTGCACACACAAATGAGCTAGTGCATTCCACCCCTGTAAAAGTAGAAAAAAATCCTCTCGAAGTTTTTGATCTGCTCGTTCGAGATCGATCGACAGTCTCATGAACAATTTCCAGCTTTAGAGCCGCCGTTCAACCATGTATAAAAGATCCGTGAAAGGACAATTTCACTATGAACAATTTCAGTCTACGCGGTTGAAAAGCCTTGAAAGTAAAGTTCACAGTCAAACATTTTTTCTCGTGTAAGAGCCTTCGTGACTTAGCCCACTAGCAACACTTCCAGTGAGTGCTCTCAGTCTTCCGATGATACAGACCCAATTTATTACTCACCTATCAAGCGATTTCGGCGCTCGTATACAAGCAGTTCCTGCAACATCTAGAGCGAGACAACGCGCGCTCTGAGGCGTTAAATCAGAGAACTCAACACAAAAACCGACGCTGTGGATGAGCACAGGCAGCCACATCCAGATTATGCCACTCCCATTTAATGCACTTCAGATTAGAGATGTTAGTTTAAGCATCCCTAACAAGAACAAAGGCGTTACAAAGAGAAGAAGGAGGAAGGCACCAATTAGGCTCATTTCACACTGAGCTAGCAAAGCAGAATCTAGCAAGCTCG